>NHTK01000492.1:0-13376 GCA_002938355.1 Panaeolus cyanescens
TTGGCAGGGATGCCCTGGGAGGGTGTCAGGGTCTTGACGCGATTTGGTAAAAACAGCTGTAAAATGTAAGAAAATTCCATTTTAGGATCCAGATACTGAAGGATACTGACAGATAGTACTCGGGTAGATAGCCCAAATCTAATCAGTTTGATGGTGGAAACCCAACAGCGTCGCGCGCGCTCTGCGCGCGCGTAGATTATTATTTTACCTCAGTATATTTACAAAATATGATAGTACACGTATTAAAATACTGACTGTATGTGCTTGTATCCCAAACACAATGGTGTCAGTTAGTCAATGGTCCATGACCTCAGACCTAAGGCATAGGGTCTTTATATCAGTGATTTGAGTNTCTGCGCGCGCGTAGATTATTATTTTACCTCAGTATATTTACAAAATATGATAGTACACGTATTAAAATACTGACTGTATGTGCTTGTATCCCAAACACAATGGTGTCAGTTAGTCAATGGTCCATGACCTCAGACCTAAGGCATAGGGTCTTTATATCAGTGATTTGAGTGCGAAACCCTCGAGACTGGGCAAAAAGCAATGTAATAGGTTAACGTACTCGTGCATACTATATGAGGCAGCAGTTCGACAGTGTTTGAACCTTGACTCTCGCTCGAGCGGAGTCGAGCTACCAATAATTAGGGGCGTGCGAGGATTGTCCCAAGATGGAAGGCGTGCCTGTCCTGCGGCCTCGCTCGAAGTTGCTGATATTCCGCTTGTTAGTCTCCATGAACTCATGGTGGCTGGGGCTTAATTCGGAGAAGTTTCACAATATATTAGAGTATTTGGCAATGGCCGCCTACAAACTCAGCTGAATACTGGGTTGTGCAACTAACTGGCCCTTTTGATTGGTTGCTAATTTGCAAAAACGAGGCAATTTTTTTGCTCGAAGATTGAATTTATTTTTACGAACTTTTATTTGGCTTTTCCTTGTGTATATGGAGTGTCCCCCTGGCTCAGCGCTGCTCAACACTCAAGGTATAAAATGTTTTCGGAAATTAGTTTCTTTGGTAATACATTGCTTATATATGGTGAAATTACATAATATTTCACTGTCAGACACTGTCAGTATCAGTATCTGCCACATCCATAAGCGGCGAGCCTAAAGCACAGGTCCGCCTTCTTGGACACGTGACTCGGGTTGAGCAGTACGGCAATAATCTCCGCTGCTCCTCATCTATTTTCTCATCCTTCATCTACACTCATTCACCCAACAGCTCACTCGTTCTTCAGCATCCCCTTTTTCAGTTATCTATCATTTTCTTGCCCGCCCTCCTCACCCTGTTTTTTGATCTTTCTCACCTAGTTACTTCACACTGGCTCCTTTCCCTGCACCTCGTACTATTCCTCGTGCTCCTTGGTTTTGTAGTTATCTACCCTTTCTGATATATATTAATGGTACGTTTTTCATAGCTCGAGGTAGAGGGAGTTGAGGCCTTGGACGGGGTCAACCGTCCAGGTACACGAGGTAGGAAGGTACAAAGACTCGATAGACAGTGGAATATATCTCTAGCTACTTTTTACCCTTCTTTTTATGCGAGGAGCCGCTGGTAAACAACTCCAACATCATCGAAGGCTCTTGCTTCTTTGCTTTCTTTTTGGGCTTCTTTTCTTCAGCAGCCTGAGGTACTGGAGATTCAGGGTATGGATGAGGAGCGTAATATTCCTGGTAAGACGGGCCGGGTGCATTTGGGTCGTAGGAGCCGGCCTCATATCCTTGATTTTGATTAAGATTGAGATTCGAAAGCGATTGCGTGAGGAAAGGATGCGGTTCCACTGCGCCAATTTGAGAGACAGAGACACCTGCAGGGTAACTTCCAGGTGGAGATTGAGGTTGAGTAAAGTGGGAGCCAGATGTGGGGTGTCGGTTCTGTGCGTGCGATCCAGGCTGGTGTGGCTGATGAGTGGTTGAACTTTGGCCTGGGTCCAGGTAGCTCATAACAGGGGCCGTCTCAAAGTAAAGTGCAGTATCAGGACGATGCGCGTTTACAATCGTAGATTTGACATGTTCTGGAGGTGTGAATTTCGCATCATGGTTGGCTGGCCAATTGGGATTTTTGGGGAGACCGGGAGGCAGGTAACCGTGCACAACGTAGTATCCAAACACTCCCCAGCTATCTGCGTTTCTCCAGGCCATGGAACGGAGGTGTTTCACGACCTTCCAGTACTGCTGGTCCATGTCTGGGCGGTGTGAGTGAAAGATAAAGAGGTCGCACGAAGAAAGGTCAACTCACAACCGCAGACGGGGCCCTTATTACGATCGACCTTCAAATCGCTGTCCTCACCGTTGGTCCACTCAAAGTTGTCATCCGTGTTCTTGTCCCCAGGCCGAAGATGGGTTCCTTCATGAACCAATGTCAACGCTTTCATGTACTCTTGTGGACCGGTCCTCGCGAAAAAGAGCTTGGATATCCTCGCTTTCCCTGCTCTGACTGCCGCCAATGTGTCTTTCCCGAGATCAGCATTGATTTCGACGATGTCCATCGCAAGGTGGGTAAGGTGGTTGATCATTTCGACCATTTCGGTGATGCTGACCTCGGCTTCGAAGACATTGTGGATCTTCCACAGTGCAGTTTTGTCTCCTGTGCTGGCGGCGGTGATTACGGACTTCATTTCTGTAATTTGGACAACAGCTGCCCACGAGAAAGACCATGCGATCGTTGCAAATGAGAGTCAGAATTATGTATCATAGGCATTCGGATAGAGGGCCCACATACCTTCCTTAAAAGCATTGTCAATGGCAGTTTTCTCGTCGCCCTGGAATGTTATACCGTCGTAATTGGGACGAAAGGTAACTGCCACTGTAGGTGCAGACAAAACATCTTTGGCGACCATTAGTACAGGATATCGACTCTAGCATGGACAGTGCCTCACTATGTGCGCACAGCGCTGATAAAGTCAAGAGAAAATGTAACGAAGAGATCCAGCGCATTAGATAGTAGATAGTATTGGCAAGTTCGACCAGCGAAACTCTGAGGAGAAGGGGTAGGGAATGCGTTATGTGGCTTCAATACTCGCAATTAATACTCTTTTATTTTTTGCAAGTCCAGATTTGTACCTCTAACGGGTATCATGGTTATGTGGGATCTGGGGTTTCAGGAGAGTAATTTCTAATGCCTGGGCAGCTGCGGATCGATAGCACCATCTTGTCACGTGACACGAGTCGAACTTACGTCGCACATTTTATTCTCGAAAGCATGCACGCACTGTACTTGTCAAGTTCCTGTAATGCATGCACATTGGTTGCATATCCCTAGGCCGGTGCACCCTGAATACGTGAAGGGAGTCCATTTCAAGTATCCATCCTGTCTTTGAGATGAGGTATACATCGAGTGGCGTATTCAGGCCCTGTGAGCACGAGCGAGCCACATCAAACAGGCGGTGTAAATGATTACAACTACGTTGTTTGTAATCTCTATCGTAGATTTGTAGTACAGGAATTGGATGATGACATTACAGGCCATGATAGTGGCTCCCAATACCCAACAATAAGTGAGTACAACCTGAACAGATCCTGGTTTGAGCTCGCGCGTCTCGGTGAGTGTGACATCTGAGGCTGCGACCAGAAGGTTTGACAGCCCAAGCTGAAGCGGAGCACACCACAAACGCACAGTGTCGAATTTACATTCCATTCGCTTGCGCTCACATATCTTTATCGTTATGTATGTTACGAGCACAAGGACGTGCCAGTGGCCCTTAAGCTTAGGGACTTGTATATGATCCAATGGGCTAGGTGGCATGGTGTATTGGAACAGTGCTGGTGAGCCGGCTGAGGGTGTGTGGAAATACAAGGGTCATATGTCTATTCTTGGCGCTTATTAAAGTAGCCGGCTGAGGTTGTGTGGAAATACAAGGGTCATATTCATACTCTTGGCGCTTAGTAAAGTACTATCGAGCCCAAACACCGCAGCTCTTTAGCCTTTGCATTTTCATCAAGGTGAAACAATGTGGCGTCCAGGTGCCTGGATGGAACGTCTAAACAAGTGTACCAAAAAGTGACCATCAACTCAGTCGGTTGTCTTGATACAACCACTGGCATGCCGCATAACCAAAAGAGAAACAAATGAATTATCACTGGCACGACGCCCAATCAGAGAAAGAACAGGAAAAAAAGTGGGGTATGGGAAGCAATGTCATTCATTGCCTCTTGAGCCGGAGCTGCAGACGATGACGCTGGTACAATGCCTCCAACGTGATCTGATTAGTAACATGAAGGGGAATAGAAGATGATCCGAGTCCAGCTGGGGGAGATCCAAAATCCCGAAGCGCAAAATACGCCTGCTCCAACTCTTGTTTCGCACTTTGAATAGTCGCCTTCAACTCACCCCTCCGCGTCGAATAATCAGAGGATGATGGCAGATTCTTGAGAGCGCCCTTAGCTGCATTGATAAAACGTTGGCACGCCGAAGTGGCATGAAGAAGGTTCTGGTACTGGACAGATCGCGGGTTGATATCAAAGCCGGCTGGTGGAGCACCAAACGCGATCAACTGGTTGATATAGCTGACAATCCTTTCATCAACATCCCGAAGGGATGCAACAAAAATGGACTCGAGATCGTCATTGGGGTTAACCAGTAACTGGATACGATCATCCAGGAGTGTTTGCCTCTCCAGCTGAGCGTTTTGAATCCGATCCAAAAGCTCTGCGAATACCAAAGGTGGAAGGAGAGGATTATTGCTGACATTAAATGTGCCAGTAGAGATAAACGCCCATTTTATCCCTGATACTATCGCAACTGCAGATGGCTGGGTTTTCTGAAATTTGACAATATTGGCGCCCTCCTTGATTTCGTCCTGATCCAGGGGTGGTGGCATCAGTAGGGTAAAACATCAAGTAATAAATAAGTACCTTCCACGTAACATTACGAAGATGAGCAAAGTTATCTTCCGCCCGCTTCATCGCTTCCGCCCTGCATATCGTATTCCACATACTAGTAATCACCGTCAAATTCGAGGGATTCACATCCAAGCTTTTGACGAGCTTCATCAACCTCCTTACAGTCCCCGGCATCCGGGTATCTGTAATTCGACAAAAGTAGAAAACGTAATGAATGGCCCTGCTCTGAGCATCAGTATCAATTGAAGAACATAGACGATGAACTCACCGATTAATCTTTCGCCATTCCTCTATCTTATTCACGATCTCCAATTCAGATAATTTGCTATCCGAGAATCCAGGAGAATCAACAAGGTAAATCGGCCACTCGTCACCATCACCCCATTTACCCAGCAAGTTGTTGATTCTGAACGCCTCAATGTCCTGAGTGACACTTTCTAGCGTGCCTCCTGAAATCCCGAGTTGTTGCCCACTCCCAGCCAAGGCCTCGATAAACTGTAAAAAGGATGTTCATACGCCCCATACTCTTATCACTGAAAGTCTACTGACCGAACTCTTCCCTGAACCAGTCACTCCCAGGAGCCTAAAGATTCAATCAGTTCGTGAATCACAATCAAATTCAAAATTGAATCACAGGATTCGAAAGCTTTGTTGTGGTAGCTTGCCGCTCCATCGCTCAATAGAAATATCGCCAGTTTGTACATTTTTGAATCGCATTGGAATTGGTATGCTTGAAAGCGCAACAGAGGTGGAATGTGAGAGTAAGAAAGAGAGAAAGGTTGTTATCGATGACAACGATGCTATCCCCTTTGACAGATTTTGGCAGGCGATCGCACTCGATTCAAACGTAAGGCACCGCATCCCTATCACATTGATCTAACAATACAGCGATCACAAGTTAATGGTAATGGCTGCCATATGAACGGATGTGCACGTCCCTGGTCGAGATGAGAAATACTCAACACAGATGTTTGACGATCTGAGAGAGGGAACTTGAAGACGGAATACAAAGTAAAGAGCAGCTCTACCCCTACATCGCACCTATCGCAATGGGAATATGAACCTATATTGGATATGCAAACGATCAGTGTCCAGCATTCGTCTATCAACAGGCCGCCCTTGAACCCCAAGATCGACAGCCAACGCTCGCCACCGAGGGCGCTGCCGCAGTTGCAGAGTCAATTCGTGAAGTGTGCGCGGGATTGTTGAACCTCCGAATCGATGATTGAACTGTGTCAAATCCAGAGGAGATGAGCAGGAGAAGACGGCTTGATCGAAGTCGTAAAAGCTAAGTTTTCTCAAGGATTCGCAGAGAATCACGGAGTGCCATCAGGGACAAGGAGCGATGTCTTGCGATGCTGAAGTCGGCGACGAACAGAGGGAAAGCATGCGAGGGCGGGGCAGCGAAACATAGGATGACGCAGACATCCCTGTCGAGTACCTCAACTTCCAAACAAATTCAGCGCGCGATGACACGATCACTTTCGGCAAGGACTCACCAGAGCACTTCACAGTCGTATGGGGTGTTCCTGCAGCTCTTAGCGGCTTCCTGAAGGCATCGTATATCATAACAAGGCTTGTGAGGCGCGAAATGGATATGCCAAACGCAATTCTTCCAAGGCAAGATTTGTGGGTAGAGCCCGTGATGGAGGAAGGGAAGGATCATCGATGGAAGGAACATAAAGGCAGAGAGTGAGGGACGGGGTGACCTCCAGACTCCTACATCACAACGTTCAACATTGGTATGTATTTCTCTGAGAGCGCTTGGATGAGAAGTAGTCGATGGCGAGGCAAAGACGCGCAAATGCGATGAAAGCGGCGAAACACGATCAGGATGCCTTTGGCTCGTCCATAATAAAAGCCAACGTACCAAATGTTGCTGCCCAGCCCTTGATCTCTCGTCTTCGTGAATTGTATCAGCCACGAGTTAAAATAGCTCATCATCCACTTCACAGAATAATTCGCCCAGTTTGGAGCAGCAAAAGTGATAGAGAAACGCATCTTGTACGCATTGGAAGGGTATATAGTCAAGTTACCTATCCGATGCTATCAGTGAATATTTTACAACAAAAAAGAAACAAAAACTCACGATATTACATCATACGATCGATAATTAACGATATAGAGCTACTAAAGACATGATGAGCTGAATACTTGAATAAACTGGGGGACGCAAACATACCTTTACTTCCCCAAGTGGAAGTTAATGACCACACTTCAGCGATATCCGGACAGATACCATCGCTTACCACCCGAGCCATAAAGGTCTCGTTTAAGCGCATGCAATTGGACATGGAAGGCAGATGCGCTTTAATTTGGACACCGTGAACAACGATGATGGAGGTTATGGACAACGTTGATGCCACGTTTCTGAAGATGCACAGGCATCCTAAAGCCCTGAGATCAAACAGTGCCAAACACACCAGCACTCGCTCAGGCTCCCCGGGCAACCGTCAGGCTCAGGCAGTGAGGTTATGCCAGTGCTCAGTTTTTGGGATCCATTCGGCTCGGTTTCTGCCATTGGATATACTGGTAGCTGCGCAGATCATATCTCATATTTCATAGCTCGAGTTACCTCCCCCCCTGTTCATGGCATTAATATTTGATGATCGATGTATACTTGGACGAACTTGATGCCAGTCAATGACAGATACATGCCACGCCGTGCATTCGTTCTGTGCATTTTCTTGCAGATAAATATTAACAAAAGTCACGATCGTGTGCGCCTTGTGGATGAGGCGTGCATAATATTAATATGGGTGGCGTCATTGGGTATCTGTCCTCTTTATGAATGACACCCCACACTGGCACTGGCCCACTGCACATTCCATTCGCTTTTGAACGTATTCGTGATAATATTAATGCATCTTACTGTTGTGAAAACTGGGGAAGCTTGCATAGAGCGTTGGAGTAGCAGGATTGTCCATGATAGTATTACATTTCTGTGAGTCAGGTCTACGTACATGATTGACCGTATTTTATGAATATGAATATGAAAGTTAATTAATTGGAATTTTAGACTTTTGGGGACGACGGGGTCAGGCAAGAGCTCGGTGAGTACAGTACTTTGCTTGGTAGTCACGGTATATCATGATGTGTAAGAATCTGACGCGTCAACTTTCCTATGATTGTCAGTTCATCGAAGCGTTGGCGGGAGACGACCATCAGCTAGGACTTTCCGGAGCCACGTTGGAAAGTGTGACTCGGGATGTGCAGGCTTTCAAAGTCACCAATGTACATGCAGAGTGGAGTGACGGAGTTGTCTGGCCGATATACGTAGTTGATACACCCGGATTCTCCGATAATAAAATCTCTGAACTGGAGGTTGTCAACAAGGTGGAAGAATGGCGTCAGCGGCCCGGAACGAGTGAGTCTGATGAATCCATTTACTAATGTATAGTTCAGTTTTTTTATTTATTTTTTTTAATTTCGTATAGACGCGTTGATTATATACTTTACTTTTGTCGGATTACTGATACGCGTATAGGAGGGGGCGGGCAGAGGGTGATGAAGATTGTGAATAGCTTGGGTGGGGATCCCACGCGTTTGACGGTGGTCACGACGATGTGGGATACTATATCCAAGGCTGGGGCTTTTCAGCGTGCAGAGAACCATTTTACCCATCTTCGTGATATTATCTGGGTGGTGAGTCTAATGCGCTTTGTTTATTTCTCTTAGCCTTACATACATATTTCATGACATCCTTCGAAATTCCAACTTTTAGGATAAAATTAAAAAGGGCGCTAGGATTGTCAAGTTTGAAAACACAAAAGACAGTGCACTCGACGTTCTTGGTGCGCTGAATGGCGATTTATACGACTTTGGCGGATCTTTTGGTCTTCATTATACACGACCACTTGCGGCTTTGGTGTATGCTGAGCTGATGGAACGCACTCGGAATGCTCTGCGAGAGAAGGATGAAATCGTGGATGATTTAATCCAAGCTATTGCAGGTGAAAATCACGAGCTGCGATCCATGCTAATGACATCTCTCGAGGACACGGATATCAGGCTATTCGAGTATATGAACCAGTTGATTGCATTTGATGCTCTCGCTGATGGCTTTGACGTCAAGCCTCGATACATGATGTATCGATTTCTGCTTGGGTCTGTATTAGCTTATCAGCGCATTGGTCAAGCGATTGAGGCTTGCATGCCTTCTACTCCTTCCAATGCTGTATGTGGGGATAACCTTCAGGCCGATCATCTCAATGCGAACACGAACTTACGACGCGCTTATGACAAACTCCTTGATTTTGGTCCTGCTCCTTCCGGCTTCGATACATTCATCCCTTCCGTCATACAGTTTGAAACGGACTCATTACGTGATCATTCTAATGATGTTCGATTCAACGATAACTCTACGCGGGATACAGGCGCGATTCTTGAAGGAGTGGCACAACGAGCGGTGGTGCATACGACTCAAGTACTACCAGGCCAGGTCTTTTTTGACCATACCGGAGACGTCGGCGTGGTTTCAGCTGTGTTTCCAGGGGTCTCACATGGGAGATTTGGGGGATTTAGGCGTGTTATGTCGTTTATTCGACAGGTCGTGCAGCGAGCACTGAGGAGACGATGAGGGGTGAGACAGTTGTTTATATTTTGTATAGACAATATGCGCGTATACTCTTTGTAGTATTGCTCCTTTTCTTAAAATAATTTGCTATACTCGTCATGGTAGATGTAAGAGCTTTGTGTCTTGTTTGGGTCCAGCGTGCGGGGCGGTTACTGTAGGAACGAAATGGGAGAACCTAGGGGGTGGCATTCCGAAATTTTGTATCATAACTCTTGATTCTTGTGTTCAAGTCCCCGTAGCCCGAGTAGACAAGTATGGGGCGAGGGAGAAAAAGACCTCTCCCAGTGCGAGATCAGAGGGCGGTGGATGGTTGCGCCCCCCTGGTCTGTTGCTTATAGGTGAGAGAAGTTGGGTATTGGATCTGGGGTTTGCAATCGATGGCTCGACACAACGGAGAAGCGGAGGGTGGGCAAAAGAATTAGGGGGGAGTGGGAGAGGGGCAAGGATTGAAGCCGAAACCCCGCCCAGTGCGAGAGGCGATGGTGGATGGATGCGCCCCTCATCATCCTCAGCTCTCTACTCGATACCAAATTAGTCTCTTCACGCTTAATGAGGCGCGCATAGTGAGTAAAGATTCAAATGTAAATGATTATGTATTTCGGAATCGGGAATGCGCAAATTACGAAGGAAAAGGGGGACGAGATGGGTGGGTAAAAGAATCAAAGTAATAAAAGAATGAGCCACGCGCGTCGGTAGGCTGGCTGCGTCGTGGTGAGTGGTAAATGTAAAGGTGAAAGGTTGCGCACAGTAATAAAAACAGACGCCAAGAACCAAGGCGTCGTAGTAGTAGAAATGATCGAACAAGTAAGCGGAGAGGGAGAAAGGATGGACGTTTCAAGGTTTGGTCTCGCACATGAGACCAGGAAGACAGATTTAAACAGAGTAAAAGGACTGTGGAGGGTGCGTAAAGCGAAAACGAGCCACTCGCCGAGCTGCTGCAAGCGATGTGGGGAGTGGTAATGATTGTGATAGAATGACGGAGAAGGAAGGGTTGAGTGCCACGACGTAGGTGGCCAGACGAGGGAGCGAAGCGAAGTATTTGCAGTGCTGGCAGCTGGAGGCAATTGTACGATGTACCAATAGACCAGCTACTCTGAAAATACTACATGTCTCGGTCGACCATCAGATGTAGAGGAATAAGAGGGCAGTGGGAGGGCAGGCATAGGGTAGCAGGACCAATGTCACACACGGGAGATGGTGCACATATCGAATGATGGAGGTTCAGGACAACGTCGCTGATGATGCGCCGCCATCCTAAAGCCCTAAAAACAAACAGAGTCAAACTGCTTGCCTTTATTTGTTTCTTGACCCGTAAGCTTTACAGATAAACAAACAGTCCGATGTGATGACCATCATCGTCGTCATGCCTTTCGTCTATACCACTTCCATCACCTCAACGCAAGGTCCCTCCTATCGAAACACATTCATAGCTATTCAAAGCCTCTTAATCCTTCATGACGATATCTATTCCCCATTTCCTCGCATTCATAATTTCCCTCATCCTCCCCATTCTCGCTCAGAGCGCCAACGAAACGCCAAAGGAATCCATAAATTGCACATTCTCTTGCCCAACTCACGACGCCAACAACGTCCCCCTTATAACACGACCCAACATCATCGGATTCGACTCCCCATACTCCATCTTCGAGTGTGTGTAAGTACCCAACGCTCACGCGTCGTAGCAGTTGCTCATTTTCAAGTTCGTCGTTAGATACCATTCCCCCTCATCTCCGCACAAAGAACATAAATGTAGCTACTACAAGGTATGTCCCCACACCGTCCACCCCCCATTCCACCTTCCTCGTTTTCCGAGTCGTTGCCAACCACGCCATCACCGGCCACCACTCTATCCCCTCATTAACAAAATCTAATTATACATTTGACATGTCTCAACGTTCTGACAGCCCACTGGTTCCTTAATTCTAAGCTCGGTTACAGACGCATGTCCTCCATCTGCGATGCCCTGCGATGACACAAACCCAACGCCCCAATTTTCGAATCAACTAAAAGACGAAGTCCCTCCGTGGATTGAGTCGGATCGGTACTTGTTGTATTTAAAGGAACATCATAGGGTGTAGACAATGAATGTAGGCTCTGGTAGAACGATACGTTTGAGGGCCAGCTAGCCTTACGCATCAAGAAGTTGTGATCAGTACGAGCCCTGAGCGCTTGAGCCGGAATCCATTGTCATCCCTGCCCTAGAGACATTGACAAAAGACTCACCAGCTACATCGCTCAGTTGTTTGCGTTTGATACTCCCCCGAAGGATTTCAAAGTCAATCCCCAATAGATCTAATATCAGCATCTGGTCTGGTCGATGCTGCTCTATCCTCCCAGCAACTCATTTCACGCTCTTCAAAGCACCTCAGCTTTGAACAACATTCACAACATCCCGCATCGTCTCGCCCTTGATTCACAGCTCAGGAATGCGACGAATGACTTTCTCCATGCCTATGCCGAATTGCGACACTTGGGTGCACCACCACCTGAATGTCAACCATTCATTCCTACCATAATTCTTCAAACATCGCACCTCAAACAGCTTTAAAAAATGGAGCGCGAGCTGCGAATCAGATAGAAAACATCTAATACGATGCAGCATCGGCAAGACACGCTAGGCTCGGCACGAGCCCCTTCCCTGCGCGCTCTCCAATGTCTTCTCAGAGCTTTGTCTGACATGCATCAAGGCACGCCATTCAATGGGAAAAGAGTGGGCAATACGGTTGGTTCCGTATTGTATAGTGGAAATCTCAAGCTTTATACCCCGTGACGTTCGGCTTTGCGATGAACCCTGTCTCACCACAATCAGCGCATAACCTACCATACAGTATCTCTAGATCTGGTACAATCTATAGACTATAAATAAACAGAATGGTTTAATCCGATGACTCGCCGAATGATGACAAGTGTCCATTTAAGACTCAAGTGGGGAATCCAACTTTCTTGCCTTCCACCCACATCCCACAGTCTCTTGCACTTCTACAAATCCCTTCCGAAAGCATAATGTATGAAGCCAACAAAATTGTACAAACCGGAGATCCTTCCATTCAGCGTTGGAATGGTGAAATACCATCAAATAGCTGTCGTATTGTGTAATTCAGCTCTGTCAGATGAACCATAATTTCAGTGTTAACTTGAATACGTGTTTTAGACTTCTGGGTACAACGGGTTCGGGAAAAAGCACAGTGCGTGAATCTTCACATACATACATACATACATATATGCAGTGGTGTGATGTTCCTTTTGACAGTTCATTGAGGCATTGGCAGGAAACGACAATCGACTGGGGATTTCTGGGAGCACTTTAGAAAGTGTGACTCAGAATGTGCAGGCGTTCAAAGTTGCAAATATAAATTTGAAGTGGTACAACGGTATTATTTGGCCGGTTTTCATCGTTGACACACCTGGATTCTCGGACTGTAAAATCGCCGAACTCCAGGTAGTAAACAAGGTGTATCAATGGATAGATATCAACGGGTAAGTCTCTTTTAAATTCTCAGACTATATCGTCTTCCATCCATAATGAATTTTTTATGTGAGACCTATAAATCAAGTTTTCTACTTTTGTCGAATCACCGACGTACGACTGCCAGGGAGCGTGCGGAGGTTGATGAAAACTATCAAAAGCTTGGGGGTGCATTCTAATTCCTTCACAGTCGTAACCACTATGTGGGATAACATATGTAGTACGGATGCGTTGAAGAGGGCTGAGGATCATCTCTCACAGCTTCGGGACACTATATGGAAGGTGACACGCTTCTTCTAAAGATGCCTTGCCTTGCTGATTTTTTTTCTGGAGTAGGATGAGATCAAGAACGGCTCCAGGATCGTCAACTTTCACAATACACAGACATCTTCCATTGAAATACTAACAGGATCTCGTACGAGCAGTTCTGTGATTGCCTTTTGTTGGGATTTCATCATATACTCAGTCGCTCACTTCTCACTTCG
>NHTK01000504.1:0-28820 GCA_002938355.1 Panaeolus cyanescens
ACGTCGTGGGTTTGAAATTTGACCATGTCCCTCTCGAACACACTAGAGATGGCCAAACCACAAGATAACGAATTTGGGATGAATATGTGATGTGATGACTGGAAAGGAATGATAAGGGTGGTTGTAAACCGTAACATCTGACCTCGCGGCTGTTGAATCAGACGTATCCTGACGGTATATACAAACTTCTTCCATGTCTTTCAAGGGAAGCAATGTATAGCGAAATGTTGAGGGCTGAGTATTTTTATGTAAGCCTGGAGGACAACCGCAAACCCAAGAACAGACCTGAAACTTGGGGAATTGTGACCGCCACAATGGCAGCTGGTGATCATCAAGAAATTGTCGAACAACCGCTTCCTCAGGGAGCAAAGCCCAGTTGTTATTCTTGTACATTTCATGCATGGATGCACCCACTATATGAGTCATGATAAGTGAGGAGACATATGCCAAAACATGTGTGACGTGTGGAACTCACGGAAGAAAATGTTATCCATTGTGTCGAGGTCGAGTGCTCCTTTGGGCATCCCCCAATTCCACTCAATAGAATTAATCTATAATGCTTTGAGGCAAAGTATATGACCGAAAAAAAATTGACGTACAATTTGTTTATTCTCAATTAAGCTCTGGTCAACGACATGGGTAAGATGAACACGCACCCCCAAGCGGTTCTCTATCAAACATCGACGTCCAGCAGGAACAACCTGTTCAGAGTCGGCAATCGTTTCTGGTAGATGAGATGGATTTGAGAGCCTGTTAATTCTGATCATACAAGTAGCTTGAGAAGAAAAGATGGGGCTGAGGGAGATCCAAATTGGAACGATGTTGTCCGGAATGAACAAAGACTCGGAAGCACGTGGCCACGACAATGGCCAATCCAACGCCAGATATGGAGGAACTTGCAGGTCAGTTCTGGGGGCAGAAGGCTAGCGCACATTGAATGTCCGGGATATGCTCACGAAGAGATATTTAAAGTGAAAATGTCAACAAAACTGCACCTCAGTATGTATGTACATATTCTGAATTCTGTTTCACGTCGAATCAGCTAAAGTAATGCGAGATAAATTGCAAATAAAAACTACTTAAAGGCATAGACTAGATCAAAAATCGAATATCAACAACGGCGGCGCATTGCACATCTCCACGCGACATTCCACTTCCAGCCCCTGCTTTTCACCAAGAACCCGCATCAAATGTGATTTTATCACAACCTTCAACCCATCCACAACCACTTCGTCAAATTTACTAAACATATCCACATACAACCCAACCAACGTAACCACCACACGTCGCAATTTCGCAATCGACGCCAGAGAGCCCGCAAAACGCGCCCAAACGCAATCCGGGGAGTCCGTTTGCCAATCCGTGCGCATGGAGGTCATGATGAAGTCGTTGGGTAGACAAATGCGGAGATCGAGCGTTTCAATTTGTTGAAGTGACGCGATTTCGGGAATAAGGCCCTGGAAAATGTCGACATATGCAATCTGTGACGCTGGGGGTGCAGAAGATGCAGGGATGTGAAGACTGCGAGAGTGATTCACGAAAGGGTTGCACTCGAGGCGAAGATACCGTAGACTCGCAGCGTGTGCGAGGGTTGATAACCCTGCCCAGGTAGTAAACTCTCCGTACCGAACTGTAGTGGTATACCAACGTTAGTAAAAATTGTCATAGCACAATCACGATGAACCCACCTTCCAGAGTAACGCTTCTCAAGCTCATACAGTCCTTCAGGTGACGCGTAATTGGGGCCAGGTCTTCCTGGTGCATGTACGTATAGCTCAACTCCTCGAGGCGGTCAAGATTAAGCCTAGGGAGCAGGATTGAGGCATGGGGAGACGTAATATCGGATATGGCAAGTCGCTTTGGGCCAATGTGCTGGTACGACCCCAGGACAGTACCAGAAACTGGTCCATAAAAGTTGGACGTGATACTGTTGAATGAAACACGTAGGATCTCCAGGGAGTCGATGCCGCTAAAGCGAGGGAGGGTATTGGACATAGGTAGGCGACTGAAACCATCTAGGCGCAGATGAGAGAGCGAAGGTAGGGAAATGAGACATAAAAATGCGTCGTATAGTTTCGGGATTTGATCTATCAGGTTTGGTAGCCTTGACCCGTTGAGTGTCAAGCTGCGAACGTGTTGGAGTCGTGATAGAGTCTGGGCCAAGCCAGGGATGTTCCCGTCTTCGTAATTCATTGTGTAACAAACATTGCGCACATGAGGGACGACGTCAGGGTGATTTTCAAACAACCGTAATACCTGCGTGGTTGACGGAGACAACGCGCTACTCTCGTCCTCGCAGTATGCGTCTTCATCATCCTCCTCGTCCGACTCGTCATTGAGCAAGAAGTCGTCTTCTTCAAACTCGCAGTCCCAATCATAATTGATATAGACCTTGGAATGGAAAAGAGGTCGTGAAATTTCTCTGAAATGCCGACAGACCAAGGTACACGCTTGTAGGGTGACAAATCGTCTTTTCGCGGGCTTGATTTCATCAACGTGCGAAACAATCTTGTTGAGTATTTCAACTGGCAGTGTAGTGGTGAATGAATGCTCAGTGCCAGTGGGCGACATGATTTGGGAGACCTGAACTGAGAAACGACGCGGGAGGTGGCCGGTGGGTGGTGAAGGGGACCAACCTAAACTCCCAGTCAGCCTTTAATATGGTTTGATAATGAGGGTCGGGACGAACATAAAGGGTGCAACTGGCCCTGAATGTCAATAGTTGTCGTCTCTAACCGTTTTAAGATTAGCAGCGAATTCGTATGGAAGGAGGCAAGTTTACATACGAGTTCAACGTCATTCAAAAGTCTCCAACCACTGCAAAGATTAGAGCCCGTCATCGAGGGGGATAAATGCAAGAACACGAGGTCGGCAACCTGTTGCCCAACTCGTTTGTGCTGGCCCCTATGTCTGTTAGGTGACCTATGTCATGATGATGAGACGGTCTAAATTTGAGAGATAGGATAAAAAGGGACATACCGATGCGCTGCAGGGAAGCTAAACATGAGGATGAAGATTCAGGCCCAAGTGCCTGTTAAGCTTGGCTTCAGAACGTAACGGCGATACAGGTAACAAGACGCACCACTTAAGACGGCGATTACAAATTCATTTTATGGCTTTCAGCCCAAGACAAGATGGCTTTAGTTGGCATGCTCTGGTATATGCTCTGGGACGGTTCTTCTATGTCGTAAGGTTTGAGAAGAGGCGGGACACCGGGGCAACACAGAACCTGGGACGTCATTGAACACAACCCTACGGAACTGTACCTTGACGAGCCGGCGAATTTGCGGAGAAATATAGTATTCCTATTCAACGGTAAATCAGAACCACCTTTTCATGTCCTCACAACACCTTAGCCTCCGTAATCTGTTGGATCCGACATTGTCCTCGGAGTCGAAAGTTATGATTTCCTGTCATATGTGTCAATTTCTCACTTCTAGAATGTCACTAGACCAACCCCGACCTTCTAATACCGTCCAAGATACGCAAAAACGATAATCTCTCTCAGAGATTTCCTTCAACCAATCTAAAAAGCGCAAAAAAAAAAATCAATAACTTGGTTTACTAGGATGCGAGCAATGAAAAATGCTCACAAAAATGTTAGGCAAATTGGCCTTGCAGGATAGCAGCAACTCGTCTCGATCGAGTGACCGCGGGGTTATGGGCCCCGCGCGCTACCTCTGCGCCATGCTGCTGTGAATTTTTGGGCGGGTTTGTCAGCTACGACGCGGAAATCAAACATCGCTAAGAGTAACGCACCTCGTTGTACTTGTACAAAGAAGACGCAAAATGGGGTGGTCTGCAACGTGGCAGGACAGGAGGGCATTGACTATCATTCCATTGAGACAAAAAAATGAAATTCCAGGAGGACGCACCTAAATACTGTCAGCGCCAATGACTCCTGAGTCCTTTGCCCATGAATTTCAGGGGCATTATTGGGCAGCGAGAACTTGTTTCCAAAAATTCATGGTCTGAAGCGATATAACAAGCCACGTGATTCAACATCGCTGTAAAATAAAATAGACACTGAACAACGCCTATCCATATAAACTTCAGAACAAAATCCCGTCACGGTGAAAATGCAGGACTTACCTTGAGCACATTGGCAATGAACCCACTCTACGTTGAAGATGAGTCTCCTCTTCATGAAAATTTCAAAGCACATTAATATACCATAACGGTAAATTATTTCACGAGAATAATGAGGATTGTTCAAGCCGTTTTGGCGTCAGAAAACGTTTGGGCTTTGACCCTAATGACAATCCAACCAACGCTCCAATATTACCTATGAATTTGTCAGATTTAGTTCAGTCTCTATGAGAAGACAAATACACACCTTTTTCAAGTACAATGCGTCAATTATGGTCAGCAGGTCCAAGTTCCACCTTTCTCTCTGAGGACGGTTTTTCCAAAGTTTTTCAAACTTATGAGAAATTTAGCGAAAAGTGTTGAAAGCAAGAGCATTTATTACAGTATATGCACGTATTGACCCTGCAGGTGTTGGCGAAAAAAGTCAGGAGACGACATGGCAGGAAGACAGACTGCAGAGACAGGATGGGGCCAACCAAGACGATGTCAACCTGACTTGTTTGTCGGCGCGTTGCCTGCCAAACATCAACACAGCCACTCACTCATCCAACACGAACTCTTTTGGGCTTGCCTTGCGCGCCTTCCACCATGTCTCCGTTATAATGAACAGTCCATTTCCTCAAATTCGCCTTGAACGTCATCAAAAGAACTGAAAGATGTATACAAAATGCTTCAAATGCTATCTGACGTTATCTTAGAAAAAAACCGCAAAAAAAACCACTAAAATCGGCGATTTACGCATGACTGAAAATTTCCTTCAGCTTATCTGCGACCCGGGTCTGGTTTTGATTTTACTCGTCTTTTATGGCGATAACCAGACATAGAAGACGGAAGAGCATTCATTTTTTTGAAGAACCAATAAATGTACCAGGTGAGTTGTTCATTGCAATAGGACCTCGTTTCGCTTGACTGAAAAGATGTCTAATCCAGCCTGAGGTAAAACCTCTGCTAATTTAGCATCTTTGGAGAGCACTAACTCGTCGCCTGGAGTTTTCTGTCATCTTTTGACACAACTGCTCGACATGTCAGGGTAATGATTTTTCAAGACAGGTTATTGGCTTTCAATGGACGCAGCAGTCACGACTCGTACTACAATTGGATCGCCAGCTAACGGGCCAGATTGTAGGTCGCATGTTATCATCGCCAATGACAAAGGATATCGATCTGATACGCATACTGTTTTCCAGGTCTTAATCTGCACATATTTGGCGTCCTCTGTCTGTTCTGTTGTATTTTTCAAGACTCGTTCGGCCTCGCTTCATCAATCGATCATCGCTACAGAACTCATATTACAACTTGAAGGTATACACGCGTACAGACATCGTGCAGCAATCAATGCCTGCATCACAAACTAAATACTTATTATTCTTTATTATCATCCTAGTCCTTGGCAATCACGTACGATGCATAATCGAGCTTGACTCTACTTGCCAACAACAGTGCATACGAAATTCACCCCCGATCCATCCACTAATTCGGCGAAACGATTCTGCAGCAACCCCTTCAGCTCTCGGCTGAAGTCATAGGTACCCAAAAAGTCAAGATCATTGCGATTCTTAAAGTCCGACGAGATCTTGACAGCAAGGACGAGCTGCTTTAACCTGGGCCAGGACGCGAGTATTTCTGCTAGGCGAGACCAAGGACAGCGGAAGTTCAGTGCGGGGTCGGGTATCCAATTCGAGAAGCTCGCGACGCTGATGAAATGGTACGGAAGATGTACTTCGAGGAAGAGCGCTTCAACTGAGGGTCGTTTCAGCGGCCGGAGCTCGCTGAGAAGTCCCAGAAGGATGTCTGTACGTGCTATCCAATGTGATACACGGTCGTTCCCTGGATTCGGTCCGATCGATGGATGGAACTGCAGGCGTAAATTTCGGATACGCGTGCTTTCTAGTAAGTCTCCGAGTCCTGACCATGAAACAAATTTGTTCTCATGTCCTGAATAGATTCAATTCGACGTTTTATGAGTCCAAATACTTGCAGAGGTGAATCACAGACATACCCATTAGAGCTAGAGTGTGAAGTCTTTGACATCCCTTTAGCCTTTCAACTAGGGGAATAAACTCGTCTTGTGTCAAGCGGTCAAAGCGCAGCGTTTCAAGATATGATGAATCAACGATTGGTACCCAATCAGCGCCCGCATCATAGCCATAACACGGCGGGGAGGCGGTCTTAACGGTGGGTGATGTAAGGAAAGGTGAACGAATGATGCTAGATGTGGTGAGGTTCCTAGGCTTGGGAAGGGCTTGGTGATCGAGAACGAGGGCACCCGTTATAAACTCCGGTGAGCAGTCATAAGATACCTTCATGTCCAGTGTCTTCAAATTTGAACAGAACGCGAGGACTGAGACTGGGAAGTGCCCAACACGCAACACGAGGTGCTTTAGTGAGGGCAAACGGAGAATGTCGATGATTGCACCGCATGTGTCTGGCCGCGCAGTCGCGTTGGGTACGCGTGTTTCCCTGATGGTAAGCGACTCGACATGGCTAAGCCGCCGTAATGCCTTTAGGAAGGCTGGTCCAAATGGGTAGCGGGAGTTGTTGTCGGGGGTGTATCGAAGGGTTCGGATGAAGCGAGGGATGTCGTGGTGCTTCTGAACGAGAAGTGCAAAGGTTTGAGGTGTCATAGACGCGACACTATAGTCGGCCTTGGTGGGTTTGAAGCAGGGAAAGTTGATCTGCACGGTGGAGTAGATGAGAGGGCGACAGTGTTGCCTGAATTCCCTGCATACTAGGGCGCAACTCTGGAGGGTGATGACGCGATCTGAATGTGCCTCAGACACGATGTTGAGGATATCGTGGAGGATTTCCACTGGCAATGCAGTGGCGAAGGACTTTTCTCTGTGGGGCATCTGGGGCGCAGAGTTTTCAGGTTTGTCTCAATACAATTGATTCGCTCCCGCTTGCATTTATAGGATGGAGAAGCAGTACTCCCACGATTATCACAAAGCCAGGCTACCTGCATGTGGAACCGATCCTGAATTTTGGCGACCCTGTACGTGGTTTCAGGACACCATCTTTCCATAAACTGATAGGCACCATCCCAGATTAAACGAGGCTCGACTATTCGACCACGGCGAACGTCCCCTCGTTCAAAGGTGTTTTCGTCCTCCTGCTTATACCTTTTAGTGCCTTCCACAGCGACCAGGTATCGCCCTACAACAAATTATCTCCGTAGCGCCCGAGGACATCCAATCTCAAGACAAACTCAGACCCCAGTCTGTGCAAGGGAGCTGATTGGACTCGGATCGTATCCTCCGTATCAGTGTCGTTGCAATTCTGTGATAACCCAAAAACGGCATTGGACAGCCTCGGACAACTCATCCAGACGTGGGTCCATTGTCGAAGTTTATTACCCCTTATAATATCCGATATCCGAGGCCGTCACCGGTTTTCTTCCACGCACAACGTCTTGGACATGAGATTTCCGTCTTCTCAGGATTGTATGTTATTCCTTCAATAAAATAAACATTGACTCTTACGCGTATGCATGACGATCACTTGCTTTAAATAGTTTCATTGAGTAGTAATTGAAAGAGGATCGACGTGAATTGAATCAGTTAATCGGACATTTCACTGACAGTTGCTTCATGGCCTTTGTATGCCTCATGTACAGCTGGGGTGACAATCGCATTCATGCATGATACCAGTATCAGTGACTTTCCAAGACTTTATTCTGTTATCGATGCCCTTCTGCGTCTCTGAGAGCTACATTGTGCTAGAAACACATGATTATGGTACACTTTAAGTGTGTCATTCTCATAGAGATCGTCTAGCGAAAGCTCGTCTGACACCCAGCTCTCACCTGATCCCGCAAGAACAATATACTAAAAACACTCTATCATTTTCTAGGAGCACGGT
The DNA here is from genome assembly GCA_002938355.1 of Panaeolus cyanescens. Taxonomy (NCBI): domain Eukaryota; kingdom Fungi; phylum Basidiomycota; class Agaricomycetes; order Agaricales; genus Panaeolus; species Panaeolus cyanescens. The sequence continues at coordinate 7,948 of NHTK01000504.1, forward strand.
CTTTCAAACCTGCATAGAATAAAACTAAAAGCGTCTCTAATGGCTCCACCATCACAGCGGCGGCTAGAACTGTGACCCACATTCTGGTCCGCGTCCTCCAGTTAAAGACGTTTAATATGCGATAGTGATGGAGCCAACGTAGAACGTTAACGTTGGGTACCTCGTCGTTAGTAGCCCTTTTTTTTCGCAAACCTTCCCGCGAGAGTCTGCGAATAATTTGACCGCATACGCTATAAATATGAAGCCATGTTCACAGAGAGAGTTCAATTGAAGCCTATTAGCCTTGGCTTTTATACCCGAGGCTAAGCGAAACTCGTGCAGTCAAGCGCCTGTCCAGGGACGATGACGCATAAAAGCCCCTGTCTCGGCCAATCAGTGACCGATGACCTGTACCATTATCATACATCCAATGAAAATGCAGACCATGTGGGTTCCTTAAAAATAGTTCAGATACCTTTGTATCCCTGAAATATTCTGCAATGCTCATTGCGCACGTTCGAGTACCTCGAATGACCAGAAGATGAATACAGCCCACACTGGCAGGTGGTCAGCTTGGATTTGTGAGGGCGATCAGTGCTCGCCTATTGCAAAATACCAATGGTAGCTTCGAATGCCACCTATTGGTGATTTTTGTAGATAGACAAATTGGGTATATACCGACATCCCAGAATCCTAAGGCCAAGAGATTGGACTCCGAAGAATTTGAATATCAAAGATTAAATGTGGGTCACGGAGCCTAGTGAATCTTCAACAGGCAATATTGGGCGTCAATGTGCGATGATGGAGAATAACATAAAGTGCTATGGACATTATCCTTTCCGGAGTTGCATAAATGGTCACGGAAGAGCAATGGCGGGATTTTCCCCGAGAGCTGGACGTAGTGCGCCTCGCGAACACGTACCGTGATTGTCGAGCCGCTTGACTCAGAGTAAACGCAAACGAGCGGCAACGTCATAATACGCTGTCACATAAGGTAGCCTATGGCATGGAGGCAATCATAGGGTAAATTACCGAAATGAACCATAACATCAAGTCTGCAGTAACTGTGTCGATCATTCGTCTATAGCATATTACGACTACATGTTCCTTCTACTACGATCTTTCAATCTATTCATCCAAGTCTTCGTCGTTTGAATATCATGATTCATACCACAATTAATGTACTAGTATGGGTCGTATGAGCAACACCTCTACGCTGGCTTGACCGTCATGTAGTAAATCGATTTAGAAACCAACTTCTGCTGGAACACGACAAAATTTGGTTGCGTTTGATCATTCCAAGGCACCGTGACTAGGAAGTACTACTATGCTCTTCCCCGGATTACCGCGCCGAAAACGTTACAACTCAACATACTTAGTCGAGGTGGATTGCTCAGATACTTATCGACATTCTATTATTGTTACCCCAGGAAAAAGAACTTCGGCTATTCAAAGTTTGACTTCATATTGATATGCTGAGTGGCACCGGGTCCTCGTTTATTGGGTTTGGCTTGGCGCTTTGTAAGGATTGTGGTGGCTTATGCCCTAATCCTCATGTCACACGGGTAATAAGCACGACCAATGTGTCTAATGGAAGGACTACTACCGCATGAACAAGGATATGTATGGGCTAAGCTCAGGTAACGAGTCGGGGCGGGTGTGTCCAAACCCGCACCGACGGCATATAAACTAAATAGAGGTAAACAGAGATAGGGGTTGCAACGCTCCCCTTACACGCTTACAAGGTGCAAGAGCAATTGCAAGAGTAATTATAAGTAAGAATGTTAATGAACAAAGCGGAAGCTCTTGATGAGAGGACCGACCTACGCACTTTCTTTCCAACCTGGACTGACTAGTACCGTGACATTAATATGCTCCTAAGGAGCGTCGCATACCAAAATATTCGTCATCAACAGTGATGGTGAGCGACTCATAACAGGAATTTACCAATAGCAAAACCACAAGTCGCAGAAATCAAGCGTCAGGTTTCACGAAGTTATAATTACAAACCAACAAAATATATTTATTTAGAGACTAGATAACCGCATTGAAAGGGATATAACACCTTTCAATTACAAGAGACTACAATACGTATATACGATTCAAAATGAAAGAGAAAGTAAAAGAACAATGCTGCTTCAGAACTACACTAGTAAACTATTTGCCCAGGCGAGGTTTCTTTGGGGCCCTGACGGACGCCGACGCCGCGGCGGCAGCTGTGGCAGAGGCAGCAGCAGCAGCACGGGTCAGCGAGCGTGTACGCATGCGTACTACCATCGCCTCGGTCGTTGGAGAAGGTGGAAGGGACCCGGAAGCGCTAGGATAAGCATCCGCACCTCGTTTCCCAGTGGTCACAGAAATCTTGGGAGCCTTTGAAGCGTTAGGCTTAGGCTTCGCGAGAACGGTAGGAAGTAGGTCTTCATTGTCGTCCTCGTCGTACTCCCCATTGTCTTCTTCGTCGGTGCCAGGGATATTGTCTGGGTCGAAAATTCTTGTCTCTACGATAATGTCGCTGGTTTTCTTACCGGTGTCCTTCACTTCAGGGATTCTTCTTGTTCCACGTCGCTTGTTGGGCGCTGCGGCCTTGCGGCCGGTCTTGGCCAGGTTCGTCGTGCTGCGCGTCTTCCTGATCGTTTGGTGATCCGCCTCTTGAGTGGTTCTCTTCAGGTTCGCGATGCTGTGACGCTGCTGAAGCCTGGTTCCGTTCGCCTTGCTTTGGCCCCTTGTGGTTACTCCGCTGCTGGCACTTCCTTGGTGACTTTGACTACGCAATGTCATCTCAGGCTGAGGCCCGGGGAGAATGAGCTCCTCGTCAGCTTCGACCTCTTTGATCAAGGAGAACTTGGGGTCGAGGACCATTGCATTGGTCGCTGGGGTCCACCAGGTGTTGAAAAGTGTGCGGATAAAACCAAAATATAACATGTGATTATTGACGTGCGATTGATTGAAAACAGATTGAGGGATATGTGTTGTTCGAATCATCTGGAGTCCTAAGCTGAGGATAACAAATTTGGGATGCAGATGGGAATGAATTGGTGGAAATTCGCCAGGGAACTCGATCATCCTTTTCTTAGGCCTACCCTCTGCGTCTAAGTTCTCGGGGTCGTGAAAAATGACAGGAGTCAAACGCATGCGGGGATGCAGACAAAGAAATCGATACGTGTGGACTTTCTTATCGTCTTTCTATGGGTAAACCATGAGTAGATGTAGATGTGAGCAAGTATAAACAAGTACGTACCTCCATTTCTTTGGCCAACTCTTCGCCGAACCTTCCACCATCCCTCTCCATTGCGTCAATGTATCTCTCCAGGATTTTGATGTCCGCCAGTAAGCACCAGGATCCATTGTCGAACATGGCGTGAAGCCCATTGTCGCAAAAGAAACAATTGTACCGTGTATCCAGGTTCAGACTCTTGTATGTCATTCCCCAGATGTACTCAAGGTTTGTCATCTAAATTTGATTGAGCTAATGTCATCAATTACTAGAAATTACACGTACAAGTTTGTCCTTTGAAGAGAGTCCCCTTCCAAAGCAATGGCAGAGCTGAATCGCGACCCCTCCTCCATTTTCACGATTAAGCATCATACAACGATCACTTGTTGGTGATACCGCTCTAACCCTTTGGTCGACGATAGTAGAGCGACCCACTAACTTGAGATCCTTGTTCAAGGCAATGCGTTCACGCGGAGATGCGGACACTGGCAGCTGGGACATGATGGTAAAGATGGAAGTGAAGCGGGGGGAAGAAACAAAGTAAAGCGTAGGATGTAAAATACTTGCCCTTATATAGCCGTTAGAACAATGTAATAATGGTAGTTCGCAGTTGCCAAACCTGTCTGCCCACTTTATGAGAAAAAGTGCTTGAACAATCTTGATGTGCAATTGACTTGGCATTCTTCGAAAAGTTCCCAAAATGGATGCCCGAAAATGACTTGGATAATGGTGCCATACGCGAGCTGATAATCTATGACCACGCACTAAGTGGGAACAATGGTTGTGGTCCATCTCTCCAACCTCCGAGCCCAGTCCGAGGTTGACAATGACATTATGATTCGGCGTCCGGTTAATCTACAACTCACGTGATCGTGTTTGAACAAACAAAGCAACAGGAACGTTCAGAGTCAAACTGATTCCCAACCTCTATCATCTTGTTCCATACTCGCCTCTTTGCTGAACTTTTTGCAATGGTTTATCTCACCAGCACTTTAAAAACCGCTGCAACTAAACGCGCCAAAAATGCGGATCCAAATTTGGGTCGGTGTCTTATCGAGAACTGCTCAAGCACGGGGGCCATACGAGTGGCTCGCGTCTACGATCGGGATTTTCACCCAAATAATGTATGTGCTTCTATCCTGTTTCTGTGAAAGAAATATTCTGAAACATACTAGTTAGATTCAATGGAATGGGGATGGAATATGGTGCGAGGAACTCTTGACCTCGATACAAGGAGGAACATATTTTGCTGTGAGTGAACTTTTCGCGTCTCTCTGTTTGGGTTAATCAAGGAGCTGACCAACATCAAGTGGGAGAATCAATGTACGAAATGTACAAACACAGGAATTGGGCACTTTTACCCTCAGAAGAAGACGTATTGGGTTTCTTTTCAGACCCGAAAGGCATTACGATGTGCGTGCGCGAGAATTTTCCCGCTCCCCAGGTATGAGTTGCAACATTTTTTCGCACTACGCATTTAACAATGTTCTAGAGAGGACCATTCCGGTATAAATTCCTGCCTCTAGGTAATATGCATGATATCTACATTACCCGCCAATCCACCTCGGACGATGGAAGCAACACGGTGGACATCTACGAGTTTCCCTTCGAAGATTTTCCGGTCATTACCTCTCACGTTGACCCTAGATATGTAATTCTACACCTAGGTGAAACGCTTTTCGGAGGCGTCGAGGATTCCGTCAGAATGGCCCTCTTAAAAAAGTATCCGTACCTCCGCAATGTATGGTCACTTTCCAAAAGCTGGACCGCAACCGTTCCAATGTTCGCATTTCGAGACCGAACGTACATTCCTCGTCCTCACAATTCTAACAACCTCGCCACCCCTGTACAGTCCAACTCGGAGGACGAAGATGCATGTACTCCCTTTCGAAGAAATACCCCATTACCGCCAAAACCAATGCCATGGTTCTCCTCATCCTCCGAAACCTCCCTCAATGATGAATCTGACGACCACGGTTACTGGGACGACGATCCCCCAAAAAACTCAGACGATATGGACACCGCCATGTGCTCTGGTCCGAGGAGTGGTTTTTCGACATCGAGCACTGGACAATGGATGGTAGATCGTATTTTTGACTGGGCGAGAGGATGTTGGGCACCAACCCCTCCTCCAGAAGTCAAGCCGCCGCTTAGGCGGTCGACGAGAATTCGAAAGAAGCCTAAACGCTTTTTGTCGTAGGTTAGCGATGGCATTAGGACAGAAGCAATGTACCACGTAGATATACTTACTAAATTATTTTCCCTATGTATCGACTTGTAAATTATTCGTCATTTGTATCAATTTTCTTATCCCGTTATAATCCCTTGCTAAGGAGTCTCGACTCTCTGAATGCAGTGTATTTGCTTGAGCGCCCATCTTTTTAATCGTGCTGGCTTAATCAATGGATACCTGCGTAGAACTCTCTTCACATAATGATATTGCTAGAGAGTCTGGTTATTATCTCCAGAATTGCTTGCCGCAATTGGGTTATAATTAATCTCGTGTTTCATGTCGAACAAACAAACAGACAAACAAACTCGGTCAGAGTCTACACACGTCGTCCACTGCTATCTCTTGCATACTTTCGATTTTCCTTACAGGCTTGTCTCTTGCCATGGTGTATCTCACGAGCTCTTTAAAATATTCGACGATTAAACGCGTCAAAAATTCGGATCCTAATTTGGGGCGATGCCTTGTCGAGAACTGCTCAAGTACAGGGGCCATACGAATGGCTCGTGTCTACGATAGGAATTTTCACCCAAATAATGTACGTACTTATATTCTCTTATTAACAAAGCATGCTGAGCAACATTTAGATAGATTCAATGGAATGGGGATGGAATATGGTGCGAGGAACTCTTGACCTCAATACCAGAAGGAACATATTTTGCTGTACGTGGTCTTCTTTTGTGGCCTCTGAATTGTGTTATTTCAGAAACTAACCGTCATCAAGTAGGAGCATCAATGTACGAAATGTACAAAAACAAGAATTGGGCACTTTTTCCAACAGAAGAAGATGTGATGAAGTTCTTTTCGGACACCGAAGGATATACAATGTGCATGCGTTACAATTTTCCAGCTGTCGAGGTATGAAATACATCAATTTTTGTGTTATGCACATGCGTTTAGCAATATTTTAGGAAGGCCCGTTCAATTATAATTTCCTGCCGCTGGGTAATATGGAAGATGTATACATTACCCGCCAGGACGGCAGCAACAGGGTGGACATCTACGAGTTTCCCTTTGAAGATTTCCCAATCATTACATCTCACGTTGACCCTAGGTATGCAATTCTACACCTAGGGGAAACACTTTTCGGAGGCATCCAGGACGAGGTCCGAATGGCCCTTTTTGAAAAGTACCCATACCTGCGCAAAGTCCGATCACTTTCCAAGAGATGGACTGCACCTGTTCCAATGTTCGCTTTCAAAGACCGGACGTACATTCCTCATCCCCCCAATTCTGACGACCTCGCCACTCCTGTACAGTCTAACTCGCAGGGCGACGACCCATGTACTCCCTCTCGAAGAAATACCCCATTACCACCAAAACCAATGCCATGGTTCTCCTCATGCTCTGGATCGTCAAGTGAAGATGAACCCAATGTCGAACCTTACGACTATGGCTACTGGGACAAAGACCCCCCAAATAATTCAGACAATATGGACACCGCTATGTGCTCTGGTGGAGCAAATGATTTTTCGACATCGAGCACTAGACAATTGGTGGTTGATCGTGTTTTTGACTGGGCGAAGGGATGTTGTGCGCCAACCCCTCCAGAAATTAAGCCACCGCTTAGGCGGTCGACGAGAATACGAAAGAAGCCTAAACGCTTTCTGTCTTAGGTTTGCGATGGCATAGAAGCAAAGTAAAGAGTACCTCGTAATAATGACGGCAGCAAGTAAAGAATATATACTAGTAGATAGACGGACTAAATACAAGTGTTTCTGGGTATATTGAGCGCGTCATGGAAGTGTCTGCATTTGTGTAAAAAGGAACATTAAACCGAATTAATGTTTTGGCCTGACCCCTGGTCGTATTGCTATTATGTGCAGGTCGGGTTTTCAATCAGGGTCTCAAGCATCGCTTAAACTAATTGAGCCTACATAGATTGTACACTGGCAGAACCCAGAGAACAATTTCATATTCTGCTTTCAACGCGTCGCTAAAATTGGATAACGATAGCTGGAGTCGAAGTTCAATATTCGAACCATTGATATCATGATACAAACATGAGATCATTTATTATAAGCAAGCCTGAGATAACAACTACTTTAAAGTGTCGAGCATGATCATCTACTGTATACAGGAGTACAACTACGAGATATATCAGAGCCAGTGCCATACCAGTGACTAAAACATGCAGAACATCATAGAAAAGCTACCTATTCTCTTTCAATGCGAAGGCGCTTCGAGCGCCTGACAAGGGATTCAGCTGCAGCTGAAGTGGACGCCTGAGTTGACGACTCTGCATGAATCGATGGCGCCTGGGTGGAATGGGTGCGCGATGACTGAGATGGTGGAGGTGTAACACGATCGAGGGACCTTCCTGCAGCCCGCTTGCGAGTTGCGCGATACGCCACCCAAGCTGTTTTCCGGTCGTCGTCTCTTGAATCGTCTTCTTCGTCATCGGTATCAGGTATATGGCTTGGATTAAAGTCCTCATAGTTGATTTCGTCCAACTCCTCTTCATCGTCTTCTTCACCGTTATCTTCCACATACTCGATCCTCTTCGTATTCTTTGCCTTTCCCGCTCCAGTACGACCCCTTGCAGCTGCCTTCTTCAGGTCCACCGTCGTAGTAGCCTTTCGGAGTGTCTTACCCTTAGATCCCTTTGCTGCCGTTCCTCTGAGATCGTTGTTGCTTTGGCTTCGTAACACCATGTGTGTCGATGTCTTCCCATTGGTACGCGAGGCTTTCTTGTTAAACTCAGGATCCGATTTTTCTTTGTCTGTGAGTTTCTGCAACCAGCGATCTGCCAGACTTGTCACAGCTGTGAAGTCGACATCGTATTGGGCCAGATGAGGTTGATCTAGAGCGCTCGCCGGAATATGCTTTGTACGGAGAAGTTGGTAGCCAAGGCTCAAGATGACAAACTTGGGATGAAGATGGGAGCGAATTTTCGGAAGGTCGGTGAAGGGAAAAGCCAACTTCTTGGTCGTTTGGCTGCCGTCTCTATCCAACTTCTTGTTGTCGCAAAGATGAATAGGCGTGTTCTTTAGGCGCGTCGGGTTGAGGCAAACAAGAGTATACTTGTGCACCTTATCATCGTCCTTCTGAGTGTTCAAAGAATTTAGCGACCTAGTTAATATTTCACAAATTATGTCGATAAAACGTACACTCATTTCAGCGGCGAGTATCGCCCCATGTTGTGGACCGTCCTTCATCATTGCGCTTTCATATCGAGTTAGCACCCTGCGTTCTGGCATCAGGCACCAGGAACCGTTGTCGAACATTGCATGGAATACGCTGTCGCAAAAGAAGCAATTGTAGCGGGTGTCGAGGTTGAGAGTATTCACAATCATGCCCCAGTTATACTCCACGGACGACATCTAAAAACAAGTGAGTGATGGGGACGCTTATCCCAGCTGCCAGCAGCGCAGAAAAACTTACAATGTCGTCGTTAAGCGAAAGTGCTCTTCCAAATGCATGGCATACGTGGATCGAAACACCCCCCGGGTTCCTGCGATTGGTTACGATGCAGCGATTGCTACTTGGAGCCGTAATTTGCACTCTTTTTCCAATCAGCACTGAGCGTCGAACAAGTTTGCACTTGACAACAACCGTCACAGTAGAGATAATGCCAATCCTCTCATTTGGAGTGGGCTTGACGGAAATTTCCATCTTTAGAAGCTCAAGGCTGGAGAGAGAAGTACGTGGGTTGTGCAGAAGAAACACGGCTTTATATATTCCAAGACTAGACAATGGATCATCACATAGTGTATCAAATGAGAGGCCCCCATCACTCGAGCCCAATCCGAGTCGAATAAAGCAATGTAAGATGCCAAATGCATTTAAAACGCTCAAAATGGGCTGCCCATTCGAACTCTCGGGAATGTATGCATTTCTCATTATCTGATGAGAATGTTATCTGCCATTGTGTGGTCATACTCATTGTTAACGTTCGCAACGCAGCCTCGGCAGAAATTGATTGAATTATGATTTATAATCAACACGATCACGTGTCCTTTATTGTTTGGTTCTGCCACTGCCAGTGCCACTCCAACTGCATCTCTCGCTCGTACTAATACCTCTGCCCCGTTGTCATCACCGTCCCGTCAAGACTTGTAGCATCCAATGGATCGCTTTTTAAAATTTCTGTCTCAATCCGCTAGAGAACGCGCCAAAATTGTGGATCCAAACTTGGGACGCTGTCTTATTGAGAATTGTTCGCAAACACAAGCTGTCCAGTTAGCACATGTGTTCCATTGGGACCCGGTTAAAGAGCCAGATCTTGTACGTGGTTATAGATTTTTGTTTTGTAAAATTCAAAACTGACTAAATATCAGCCAGGATCCCTGGAATGGGCGTGGCGTATGTCCCAAGGAGCGCTCAACCTCGACACAAGACGCAACCTATTTTTCGGTATGTGTAGTCCGTGACCCTTTATTTTCTCCATGGATTGACCTCCTCATAAGTGGGCTCATCTCTGTATGAGCTTTACAAAGGAAAAAAGTGGGCACTTCTGCCAACAGAAAAGGATGTCCTCAGATTCTACGACAAGAAAAAGTTGATGATCTTGACACGCGATGATTTCCCAGATACAGAGGTATGATCACATATTCATCGATGATTGAGCCATGCTTACATTTAATCCAGAGTCAAACGTACACGTACGCTCTTATTCCGCTCGATGATATGGATGGGGTCTATATTACACGTCAATCTGGAATGAAAGAAAGCAGCGATGTGGCCGTTCACGACTTTCCGTTCAACAATTTTCCAACTATCGTCTCTCACGTTGATCCCAGATTTGTCATTCTTCATCTGGGAAGGACACTTTTCTACGATGTTGACAACAAGCTTCGGTTGGACCTCATTGATCGATTTCCATATCTAAAGCGAGTCTGGGCATTGTCCATACGATGGACCTCGCCGGTGCCATCTTTTGCTTTCGAAGACGATACCTATCTGGCCCCGGCCCCCAATACCAACAGCCCTAATTCTACACCGTCTCCCTCAGGGACCAACAGATTACGCACCCCACCTCGTACAAATCCATCAGCTCTGAAACGGAAATCGACCGTGCTTTCGGATTCTTCAGCAAGCGACAGTGGCGATGGATACGGAGATGATGATGACAGCGTCAATACAGAATCCTCCCATCAACTTTCGCACTCTGAAAGGACCATTTCCTCGGTTGGTGGCGCACGAGGGTCACCACGTGAAAAGAAAAGGAGATACCTAACGTCTATCGAGCTTCAGAGACAAGAGACAGACGACGATTTGCGGTCTATGAAATGGACCGCAGACCGTATTTCTAACTGGGCTGTGGAGTGTCCTTGCCCAATCCCTCCTTCAAAAGTCACCCCACCCCTGCGACGCTCAACAAGGATACGAAAAAAACCGAAGCGCTTCCTGTGTTAGGTTGTGCCAAACGACTAGTAGCTTAGAATAATCGTGGACTCTGTATTGGATAGAACTTTTGGAGATTAATTTATGTTGTATATATAAACCTGTAATTTTATATCATTGATCCTTTGTCGATTTTCTTATTGTCGGTCGACTCATGATAAAACTTGTGACCCATAATTGAGTGATTTCTGGGGGCCATTCAACCATTTAGTGAACATTGTTGATGAGATTATCACAACGCATTGTTGGTCACCAGTCACTAGTCACTAGTCATGCATCATGTGTTATCGCATCACCAGCTTCTTGTTTCTTACGCAATTTTATTTGTTGCTGAAGCCTTGATTGACGGCCTCTCATGGATAACCTTTGCAACGCTTCAAGTATCGGCGCGACTAAACGTGTTAAACTCGTTGATCCGAACTCCGGACACTGTCTCGTCGAGAACTGCTCACCTGCACAAGGTGTTAGAACTGCACAAGTGTTCGATTGGCGCTTGGCTTCCGATTCAGAGTGCGATTTGGTGAGTCGCACATTGAAAGTTAACGTTTGGAATGTGAATTTTGACAGTAGTTTAGCTAGATTCTTTGGAGTGGGCATGGGGTATGTCCCGGGGGTCACTCAACCTCAACACACGGCGCAATTTATTTTTTGGTACGCGGCCTGGACAACAGAATAATCTTGGTATTGACTGTCTTTTGCTACAGTCGGCGCGTCGTGGCACGAACTCTATAAGGACAACAAATGGGCCCTCCTGCCAAGTCGGGAGGACGTTCTCAAGTTCTATGACGAGGATGGGGTATTCTTGTTGCGCAGGGAAAGCTTTCCCCCCGTGGAGGTGAGTTTAGCGTGCTGTTCAATTGCCCTTGGCTTACGGTTCTGTAGGACGGCCCCTTCACATATACACTCCTACCTTTAGATGACTTGGATGGTGTTTACATTGCTCGTCAATCCGCCGAGGAAGGCAGCAATGACGTGACCATTCATGATTTCCCTTTCGACGATTTTCCAACTATCACCTGTCATGTGGATCCAAAATTCGCAATTATGCACTTAGGAAGGACTCTCTTCTCTGTTGTTGATGTGGAAATCAGGCTCGCCTTGGTTGCAAAATTTCCCTATCTTGGTAAAGTTTGGGCCTTATCAGCAGCGTGGACCTCCGACGTACCAAAATCTGCCTGGAGAGACGAAACATATCTTCCCCTCCATTTAAATGATCCCCCCTCTACGATAACGCTTACAAAAGTTCAACCCGCGCGAACACCCCCTCGAACCAACCTACCGTCCCTGAAGCGAAAACTCTCAATGCTCGCGGATTCTTGGTCGGATGCTGAAGACGATTTTGAATTCGGTGACAGCGACGCTGGTTATGAACTGGAATCCGTGGAAAACGCTGCTTCCTCTAGAGCTGGTGCCTCGTCACACACGTCCCAAAGGACCAACTCATCGCTTTGTGTCGCCCGAGGTTCAGAAAACGGAAGGAAGAGGCACTGTTTAACTTCAGTAGATGCCCGGAGAAAGGAGGCGAATGTCGATGTGACACCTGTCAAATGGACGGCAGATAATGTCTCTCGATGGGCCAAAAAGTGTTGCCCGCCGACACCACCTGCGGAGCCTACGCTACCACTGCGGCGATCAACGAGGATACGAAAGAAACCAAAACGCTTTTTGTGTTAGATTAACTCGATTAGTAGTATAGACTTATTTATCATGATGGACTGCCGGAGAGTGAACTATATATATGTATTTAATTATTTATAGGGTTATAATATTGTTTCCTACAACTTCTTTGGTTGTTCACTTAGTCGAAGGGACCTGATAGTAACCCCTCCGTTTCTATCGATACGCTCTTCACACGGGGGGCAATTTCATGTCCAATTCCACGATCGGGTGACCTGTCCAATTCCTTGTCCAATTCATGTCCAATTCCCTTTCAGCATTTATCAGCCGTTTATCTAGACTTAATCTAATCAATGATCAACTTTCAGGAATAAGTTATTCAACATATTGCATGAACTTGATTATCATTGACCTGCATAAATATATATCATATACATATTATTTAACACTGAAATGGAAGTAGCTGTCCTAGTTAACGGAATTTGCGGTTCCAACTTGAAAGTGACGAGATTTACTGTAGCATCGAAGCTGGAAGAGCGGTGGTCCCCTGATGTCGTGCATTATTTGCGTCGGGTGGTTTTCGTGGAAAAATAAAGCAAATTTGGGATGGAAGGGTGTGGTCCAGTCAGCGAGAAACGATCGTGCTCCCAGTGCGTGTAGGACACGAGGCATTGAAGGCTTTGAAGTTTTGGACACGTATTGGACAGGAATTGGACAGGTCACCTCGGCGCGGAATTGGACAAGAAATTGCCCCCCGTGTCAGCTCTCCAGAGCAAGAGGTGACTCGGACGGCGTACAATTTCTGAGTCATTTACCCATCAAATTGCCAATCATCATGCCCTTTACTGATCCCGAGACCATTCACAAGCGATCAACAATGGACATTGCCTTCTTTCTTCCTACCTATATCTCTTATGGCACACTACCCTGGGTGTGCGATGAAAACACTGATCAAAAATGTCTCCAAAGCTGCAAGTAAACGCGCACAGTCCGTTGATCCAAACTCGGGGCGTTGCGTCATTGAGAATTGCTCAAACACCCAAGGTGTTCACGCAGTGCGCGTGTTCGATTGCGACATTGAAATGGAACCGGACGTGGTAAGCAAGCTTCGCTTCATGTATGTACTATTTCTAACAAATATCTATAGTTAGGATCCCTGGAATGGGCCTGGGGTATGATACAAGGAAGTCTCAGCCTTGACACACGGCGCAACATCCTTTTTGGTAAGTTGATCTTAATTTTTTGGGGCCAAGGCTAAGGCTAATGATTGCACAAGTGGGCGAATCTGTGTACGAGCTATACAGAAGCAAAAAGTGGGCTCTTCTACCAATGGAAGAAGACGTCGCACAATTCTTTGACAAGTTCAGGATTTTCACGTTGGGACGGGAGCGGTTTCCAAAGATAGAGGTAAGCACTATAACGGTCTGACTTGCTGCGAGGTACCCTCTGCTAACGGCTATATAGAGGGATACCTTCCAATATACACTCCTTCCACTAGATGCCCTTGAGGACGTCTATCTCTCGCGTCAGTCCATGGAAGGCGCAAGAGATGTCACCATTCATGACTTTCCCTACAACACCTTTCCTGTTATTACCTCGCACGTCGACCCCCGATTCGTCATCCTGCACCTTAGTCAAACCGTTTTCGGCGATACCGATGTAAATGTTCGGATGGAATTGATCGAAAAATATCCCTACCTAGACGAAGCGTGGTCGTTATTTGAAACCTGGACGGGAGGTATCCCAACACACGCGTTGAAGGACAAAACATATATCTGCCATTCTTCTGGGCATGACGGTACCAGCACTGTTCTTGTTGACTCGACAGACTGTGATGGCTCGCGAACGCCTGTCCAGAGAAACCGACCATTGCCCAAACCGACATTTTCTATGATTTCCTCCGCAAGTGGTGATGAATACGATGACGAGCAGGAGGAGGAGGAACTAATTATGGAAGCCAGCAGTGTGTCATACACCGCTTCCTTGGAGGACTCTGAAGAAGCAAATTCGTCAATTGACTGTGTTCGAGGATTGCATGTCAACAAACGGCATCGATACCTCACGTCTGTTGAGCTGAGCATCCGAAAGGAAAATGTCAATATGGAACCACTCACATGGACATCAGAGCGAATCTCTGAATGGGCCAAAGAATGCACCCCACAAGCATCTTCTGAAAGGCCACCAGTGAGACGGTCGACGAGAACAAGGAAAAAACCAAAGCGCTTCCTGTGATGCGACAAATTGGAGGGTCTAATGATCTGCAGATGTATTGTGAAGTGGATTGAGGCTACAGCTGGAGAAGGATGAAATAAATAGATAGAAGTAGTTTGCTTAGCTTGTTGCTGTCTACGCCGTCCAAGCGTCCAATAATAAATAAAGTGTCTTTTAATTAATTATAAAGGGTACAAATTTCGCGAAAGTGGAAAGTTCCAAAGAAAAAATCAACGTCCGCGCTCAAGGGCGAATTACTCGGAATGAGTGAAATAATGAATAGAATCCACAAGGAAAGCCAAAATAAAACGCGACTCCTAGCCAATAGAAAGAATTAAGAGAGCGAATGAGATCACGGAGTCGCCGAGTATTTTGGAGGTAGCTCTGCAGGTCCTTGCTCAGACGTTGGTCCAGCTGCGCTATCCACATGCACGGTGATTGAAGCAAATGAGCCGAGGTGCGTAGGTGGGAATAAGTCATTTCCACTCATAGGCTGCAGCTCTTTATCGAGCGAGAACCGCCTATTACCTACACGAGGAGCCGAAGGCACGATAATTTCAGCAGGGGCCGTGAGTGGAGTAGGATGCGGGGACATTGTTTCTCCTGCAGGCGGCGTTGAATGCGAGGAACGAGGAGGGTTGCGGAGCGATTTTGAGTCCGGATGAGATGCAGATAGAAGATACGAATTGGAATCCTGGGAAGGGGAAAAAAAGGAAACATGTCCATGTTGCGCTGAAGGCGCAGATATGGTGCGCGTACTTGATGCACCCGTTGCAAATCTAGTCACGGATACTGGTGGAGTTGGCACCTGTTGTAGAGAAGGTGAAGCTAGAACGGGCAGCGTAGGAGCGCGAGTAGGTGGTCGCCAGCCTGATCTTGAGAGACGTCTGCGACTTTCAAACCTTCTTCGCGGAGAAGCACATCTGAAAACGATGCAGAGCCATCCTAGGAAGACAAGAACAGCAAAACCTCCTATACACCCTCCAATAATAGCGCCAATCGGAATTTTTGACTTTGTATCAGACGCCGAATTCGATTGAGATACGTGAGGTGGGGCAGAACTGATGACGGTGTGAGTTTGGAAGATAACGGAGCCGCTGGATATGATGACATGCGATGTAGAGCCTGAGGTGCCAGTACCAGGTCCTGGAGTCGGCGGCGTGGGCGCAGGCGTAGGTACGGAGGTATCCGTATTTGCGACTGCCCCCTCGCGCTGAACGATGATGTAGTCGATTGTGAGAGGGGTTTGATTTGAGTTTCCGTGATAGACAACTTCCAACGTATGATCTCCTGGGTCCAGTTGAGGCGTTTGGAAGAACAGTTGGTTGTATTGCTCCATGCTGGATGCCGAAGGGAGACCATTCAGAAGGAAGTTCTGCAGAGGACCGCCATCAATAGAATATGCGGCAGGTGCTGGATCTATGGGGTAATTACTCGGAATCAAGCCATACCACGCTAGAGATCGTCCTGAAGCTCTTTGTTAGACAAATATAAATAGAAAAACCAACAGATGACGTACCAGTAAACGACACCGTTGCCTTTGACCCAAAGGTATAGGTGAGATTTCCAACTCCCCTCAGGTCACCCCATCCTGCATCATACAGGATGGACGGGTGATCGTTTTCGAGATAATTGAGCTGCTTGTCAAATTCTGCATTGTCTGCAGGAACAAATTGAAGACGATCCAGCCAAAACGTCATTTTGTCTACTGTGGCTCGCACCGTTAGTGTGTGAGGTCCAACAGCAAGACCGTTAACTGAACAGAGTGACCAGTTATTTTCAGGAACGAGTAGCGGTGCGTTGATTTCGATCTTCTCGCCATCCAGAAAGCATTCGTAGGAAGGATCTTGGACACCATCCACTTGTGTTATCTTCACCGTTCCCAGGGCATTGACGGCTGAACCTGTTGATGTGCAGATCATGCATTAGCCTGGGTAGTATCGCACAACAGGCACAACAACATACCAGTGAAAGTGAAAGTAAAGTTGCCATCTTCGTTGATACCACGGAGAGAATTTTGAAATGGTGTACCGAAATTTCCAAGACTGTTGATATCTGGGTCGGGCGTCGTAGAAAACCAACTGCCCTCATACTTGATTCTGGTGTCCTTATCGTCAAGGGCTACCCACTGGTTTGCTGACATGACATCTGGCAGTCTTGAACCAAGGTCGTCACGAATCTCCTAAAAAGAAAAAGAAGACTGTCAAGTCAACAATGGCACACCACTAGAGGAAGAACTCAGGCAAGAACGAGAGGAAGGAAGGCAATTCAGTGGACGACCAGCCACACTTGGGTTTTATTGTGAAGCACATATAATCAGCCTTGCCAAATCAGACAAACTGAATTGACTGAAAAGAGGTTTTGCTGGGTCACAGGGCGCGAGAGAGACAAAAACGGCAAGCGGCAGTGTTGGCAAGTCCACGGGATATCCCCGTGGTTATCCACATCCCCACGTTTTTTGGCATCTCCACGGTAATGTGGACGTGGGATTACCCGATATAGTATGACAGCCATGGGCAAACTCAGATACCGTAGCTTGTCGAGAAACAACTAATTATTATACATTGCAGTCGATACAACTGAGATACAATTACATAGAATTTGTAGGATGTGACATATCGTTCGTCTCTTCGTAATCATCAAATTCCCCCTCAGCATCAAGATCGAGCAATTCATGTAGCTCCATCTCAGCTTCGAGTGTGTTCATAGTGGCCGCCTCTCTAACGCTCCGCCAATATGGCAACGAAAAGTCAAATAGATCCGTAAGGGATGTACTAATAGGAAGTTCGAGATTGGTTCTTGACGCTCTGGATGCCGTGGGGACGCTAGGGAATGCTGTAGGGGGTGCTGGACTTCCCGTGTTCAAGTCCTCGTCCTCGGCAACGGCAGAAGCATCTCGGAGGCGGCCAATGACGTCTCTGAGCTTCTGGTTGAGTCGAGAAATACGACGTGAAGTTCTGATTGGTTCTGTCCACATGTCGTTCTCGTCGGATTCAGATGCACTGTCTGAATCACTATCATCTGAAATAGAAAGATAAATGAGTACTAGTATCAGACAATTTAATTACAAGATACATCACCTGTTAAAGGATCAGTACTGTTCTGAATTGAAGCCGCAGGTGCTGCCGTTGAGTCTCCGGGTTCCTGTGGAGTAGTTCCTCCCCCTTGATGTCCAGAAGTGATTGGCGTGATTACTACTGGTGTTGTCGAAACAGTCGAGTGAGTCGCATGATGAGACGTCAGCTTCCGCTTGAGTCTCTTAGGTAATGTCTCTGAGTGGTTTCGAGTGTGCTCATCTCGCATGTGCATCCGAAGCTCTGCAGTATCGTTCATCTTCTTGGATTGTAGTCGTGAGCGGTGCTTGGTGAGGATGCTACCATACAAGCTGAATAGTCGCTCGCATGATGCAGAGTTGCAGCAAACTGAGAAGATGCGGTGAGCGAGACGGTAGAGCGGCAACATATCTGAGTGAGATCGAACGCCTTTCCACATTTCGATAGGATCAGCAACTTTTCCCTGGATTGAATATCGGCGTCCAAAGTAGTCAATAAACAATTATAACATTGGGGTTCGAGAAAATGAATTGGTCACTCACATTAGACTCGGCAGCCGTTTGAATTGCCTCGCTATAACCCACTAGAAACTGGTACTTTCCTTTTCCCTCTAGATAGTCGTTAACCTCATCAATAAGAGAGATAGGCGCCTCTTCACCATAAAACCTCGACCATAGGCGTGTCATAAGCGTCCAAATATGTCCCGGATTCGTCCAGGGACTATCTTTAGTGAATGCGCTAGTCTTGATAAGCGGATGAAGCATGATGGCAGCAATATAGATATGCTGATCAGAGTTCTTCCATCGTCGCTCAAGGCTTGCTGTCATGACGTCGATGAGGCCTGATTTGTATTTGTCAGTAATGTGTGACAACGACTCTGAATTCCAGGGATAAAAACCTTGATCACTCGGATGCTTGCTGGCCATGTCCTCGTACTCTGACAGAAGCCCACCAAATATAAGTGGTACCTGATCAAGACGCGCGTGTGATGCCTGGAGAATGTTTGACGATCGAGCTAACGGCTCAAGATGCATTTTAACACTAATAAAAATGATCAGTGTCACGAAAATTATGATCTGAAAATTAGATCTTACTGCTCGAGTTTGTGCCAGAACAAGGAGTTCTGGATGAGTGCGATCATCTCAGTAGCCTTTTGTTGTGCAGACGTCTTCCCCACAAGAAGGCGGTCCCTTTTCTTGTCAACAAGTAGACATAGTGAAGTCTTGAGCTCCAGCAGTCGCTTGTATGCCATAAAATAAGCTGTCCACCGTGTTGCAACAGGTCGTATGACTGAAACCACACGTCCTAATGACTGCTGGACATCCTTGAGCAAGGCAATCACCTGTGTTTTGCTTCTCACCCAGGTAATAAGTTGATTGGCAGATTCCGCAGCCTGCAAGTATTGGTTCTCGTCTCTTTCAGACGCCCGAAAATAATCTCCGACCACAAGCGCATTCTGACATAATTGTCGATCAGTTGCGTAATCGATAGTCAGGCAGTAAATCAAACCTGGTGCGCCCAGCAGTCAGGCGTAATAATAGCAGGGTGTTCGAGGCCATAGTCTAACCGGGCTTTTCTTGATTCACCAGACGCATCAGATGTGATGGCAATGACCTCAACCTTCCATTCCCTGAATAAAATTTCCATAACCACCTTTATATCTCGCAACAAATTGTCGGCTGTCTTTCTTTCAGATGAAGTATCAAACACCTTCACGCTGAAGACCTTATCATACGCAAAATCAGATGACATAATTAAAGTTAATTAAAGATATCAGAGACGCACCTCTCGTCGATCAGTTGTGATCATAAATGCCAAAAAATGGTGGAAGTTAATCCCAGACCATCCGTCGCACTGCAACGTTGCCAAACAACCCTCTGCCCTCTTTTTGGACTCGATCCTATAACGTTCAGCCTCTTTGGGTATAAGAGTGTCAGATAATTGCCTGCGAGAGATGGGGAGCGCGCCAGGTAAGAATTCTGTCATAAAGTGTGTCCACTCGACATTCTCAATCCAGCGGTATGGGAAGCCTGCAGATGCGGTCAATCGGGCAAGACGGTTTCCCAATCTCTGTTGCATATCTGATGTCCATGTAGGGAGGTAATGATGGCTCGTCTTTCTGGAGAGATTATGTGTGCTTGTTGTTCTAGCACGTTTATTGGATGGTGATGGTATAACTGGACTAGAGAACGAGAGAGGTGATGGTAAGGATGGAGAGGGATGTTGATAAGAGCTAGAAGAGCTGAAAAGAGCAGATGAACCAGGTGCAGCAGCATGATTCGAAGGACCAAAAAAAGGCCCGGTTAAATCACCAGCAAACTGCAGAGGAGAAGGCTGGTGGAAGGGTGAAGGTGATCCGGGTATTGATGGTACAGGCGACGGTGATACACTGACTCCGGCATGGGTTTGAAGCTGTTCGAAGTGACTCGGAGCTAGTTGAGGCGCAGGAATGGGATTTGTCGAAGGAGTTGAGGAATAATGAATTTGCTTAGTTTTCGAGGGGCTCATTATGAGGTTTCGTGCGCGCATTGCTGGCTCTAGATACCGAATAAATGATGGCCACTTGGCATGTGCACGTTCACATCCTTTGAAATGTCGCAACTTGCTCTCCGGTCTGGATGTAGTCCAACGATTTCCGGGCTCCTTTGTGTGTCCAGACCAAACTGATGTCGAAATTGTCAGCTCGTGATCGTACAAAAAGAAAATATAACATACGAGTGGCATTAATCATACCGTCATCTCGACGATTGGTCCGCTTTCCTTCCCGGATATGGACAGTGTCGAGTTCAACCTCAATGTTGTACTCGGCAGGCCAACATGCCAGGCAAAAAGCTTTCTTCCGGGTCATTGAAGCATCAGCAAAAGCGGCAGCCACCTTTGGTACGTCATTGGCATTAGGGTGCTCTTGAAAACATTCATTGAGCCAAAGAATATCTTCAGGGGATTGAGGCATTGATAGCAAATTTGAATGCTCTGTACTAGTTCTGCTATCCACCTATTTATACCAAAAATGCGCCCTCTTCCACAGTACACTAGTAAACGGATAATACTCTCAAGATTTACGGTTGAACTGGACATAGACTAGTACTGACAAAGCTCCTTGGCCCGAATAAAACCCATCCCAGGTCATTGCAACTGCTCCTACTCCAGACTAGCAAGAAAACCAAGCAAATCATTATATATTACACTCAAGATACCAAGGAAAATGATAAGGGTATGAACA
>NHTK01000506.1:0-18172 GCA_002938355.1 Panaeolus cyanescens
CGAGAAGGGGGTTGGCCTCGCGGCGGTAGTGCATGTCATAGGCAGCGAGCTCCTCACCAGCACGAGGAGTGAAGGTGGTGAAGCCGGGAAGGGCAGAAACAGCGGCCGAGCCTGCGAGGGCTGCGACCATGAGCTTGGGAAGCCAGGTCATGTCGTGATCGTCGAAGGGCCGTAAACCAAAACCAAAGGAAGAGAAGAGAAGAAGTGGGGAACTGACTTCGGACTCTGAGGNAGGCAGCGAGCTCCTCACCAGCACGAGGAGTGAAGGTGGTGAAGCCGGGAAGGGCAGAAACAGCGGCCGAGCCTGCGAGGGCTGCGACCATGAGCTTGGGAAGCCAGGTCATGTCGTGATCGTCGAAGGGCCGTAAACCAAAACCAAAGGAAGAGAAGAGAAGAAGTGGGGAACTGACTTCGGACTCTGAGGTATTTCGATGAGACGCAAGGTCTTTTATAGCTCTTCAGATCTGAGGCATTTCTCGAACGTGTATGATAAGTTGATAACATGCCCTGGACGGTTCCTAGGAACGATAAGCTCATGGAGCGATAAAAGATAGGCATGGAGGTTAACAGTGAAGTGTAATTTCTTGCAATCCAAAA
The DNA here is from genome assembly GCA_002938355.1 of Panaeolus cyanescens. Lineage (NCBI taxonomy): Eukaryota > Fungi > Basidiomycota > Agaricomycetes > Agaricales > Panaeolus > Panaeolus cyanescens. The sequence goes on from NHTK01000506.1 coordinate 598, forward strand.
TTATACACCAAGCCTGCGATAACTTGTCGATTTGCAATTCAGTCATCATAAAAAGGGGACCAGACTGTGGGTCCTCCGACATCCACCGTATATCGACATTTGATTTACTGATAGCAAGCAAAACACATACCTTTATCTGCGTGTCTGGGTATTTTTTTCCGGATGATTGATATGAATTGGGTAGGAGATGCCAAATGGAGGATTATGACGAAGTTCTAGTGGGTCCGTCTGAGTTCCCCTTATTCGTATCTCCTTATCTATGCTTATCTAGACTCAGATACGCGTGATAAGTCACCGGCGCGTTAACATAGGCGCCCATATTTCACCGGTCACGCCTAATTGCAAGCCGGCGTGATCCGTCTGAGCAAGAGGAGTGTTGAGTATGCATATCACAATGACGCAAGGTAACATTGAGCTATTGCTTGGCGATTGTTATTGAGCTATTTATCGCAACAATTTTAAAGCGTAGTACCTTGCAAATTGAAAAGCTATCTCATGGAATGAACTGCATTTTTCCAAACATACATGGGAAGTATACTGTACAACAGCTGGTATTACAAGTTAATTTTCAAAATGTCCAAAAATGTCCGTGAATTCAATCCATGAGTATGTGGTAAGGTGGCATCAGCCACCCTCATCCCATCGTGCGGTTGGTCCAGCAAGCCGCCCCTAGGTATCGCGAGTAGTAGTATGAATTGTGAGTCGTAAAAATACCAATGGGAAAGAAAAGGGGGAATGGAGGATGCAAAAAAATGGAATCAATCGAGGTTATCCAAATCATACTCGACAACTGTGCGAGCAGTCAAATCATGCTCATCGTTCCCAACATCGCGCTCGACGACCTCAGTACCATCCTCTCGAGGAACGAATTTGGAAGCAATATCAATAGCCTTGGCGATATTATGAGGTGTAGCGACCTTCTTCACCTTCTTAAAGAACGAACCGAAGCTGGGATCACGGGCAGCGAGTTCATTCACCTCGTCATCCGCAACCGCACGTTGGAAAGCCTCCATCTCGTCCTCTCGAAGTACCAAAGGTGCAAATGCGGCCGCCTTCACAAGGTTCTTCGGAGTGGCGACATGAGCCACAGCCTTCTTTACCTTCTTGAAGAAGGAACCAAAGCTCGGATCCCGCTCTGCGAGTTTCTGAAAAGCAGGATGTTCAACAGCGCGCCCAAGGAGCTCAGTCTGGTCCTCACGAAGGACAAGAGGAGCAAACTTGGCAACGGTGAGGAGGTTCTTGGGGGTAGCGATTTTCTTGACTGTCTTCTTGATCTTCTTGAAGAAGGAGCCAAGGCTGGGGTCACGGGCGGCGATCTCCTCGATGTCGATGTCGTTGAACGCACGAGTGAAGGCTTCGACCTCGTCTGCGCGAACGGTAAAATGTTCATGATGAGGCTCGAGCTCGCGGGGAGAAACGGCTTCGTCGGTGCGCTGCCCATGGCCGGGAGCGTTAGAATGGGACTTATGGGCGGGGCGCACATGGCGGTGCTTGGCAGCTGCAGCTGGGTGTTGGTCGACGGCGCGCTTGTTAAGTTTCTTGGGTTCATCATGACTGGGATGGGTAGCGCTGTCACTGTGCTGCTCATGTGGGTGGGTAGTGTGCTTCTTGTGGTGGTGCTTTTTGTGAGGGTGAACAATGCGCTTGTCTAGCTGCTGATGCTCATTGTGACCGTTAGCGCTGTCTTCATGATCACTGTGTTGTTCATGGGGATGTTGGGCCTGAGCCTGAGGGTGATGGTGGTGGTGCTTCTCCGAGTCGTGCGGGTGAACGTTGCGCGCCGAGAGCTCATGTGCGTGTGCATGTGCTTGTCTATAAAGAAGCGGTTGAGCCTTCGTGCTACAAACGAGGAGGTAGCGATTGAACGGACGTACTCATTATGTTGGTCAACGTGTGCAATTGGCACAGCAAGCACAGAAGAAGCAATGAGAGAAACGACAACGAGAGTTGAAGTGATTTGAACCATGATTGTCAGAGGTTTGAATAATATGGATTTTAAAAGGGGTTTGAAAGGGTAAGTAAGTAATAATGCGAATGGTAGGATGAAGATAGGGATAGGGGCGTGCGATCAACGCAGCGAGGGATGGTTGGCTTGCAGGTGAAGCTTGCTAGTTGGGATGAGTCCAGCTGAGGAATTGAGGTGGGCATTCGTGCTCTTTTATACATTTTTTAGCAGCCAGATATGGATACCAGTGAGGCAGTATCGATATGGACCAACTTCATCCAAATGAATAGGACTCATGTCGAAAGTGGTAAGCATCTCACGGATTGCCAGTGCTATTCCTGGGGAGTTGCGGTTGCAACACGCTCTCTTCGAGAGTCTATACATCGAGCTGTCAGTCGTCAATTTGAATAAACAGCGGAGCTAGTGCATAGAAACCATATCCTGTGCTTTCGTCTTTCAAGGATACGACAACCTTCACGCTTGTTCTGCGGAGCTCGAGGTTTCTATCACTTTCCGAGTCTGTTAATAATCTTTAACATAGGGCGCCCACAATGATATCGGAGTATTACTGCAACGTATATGTATACTTAGTGTTGGCTGTAGCACATAGGACTATTGACTCACCATTGCAGAAAAGCATCCTCCTTTTCGCTATCCGTGAAATCCCAATCCGAATATGGTCATGATCACTGCGGTTATTTAGATTCACTTTACGCCTCAATGAACACGTGTCAAGGGACGTCTTAGATGAGACGAAAGTATGTGAAATCCTCCTACAGACGTTCATTTTCGAGTATCCAACGGTGAGCTTGTGGAAAGACTGACGAAGCCATGGTAGGTTCCATGAATTCACGACATTCGAAATTGAATTGGTCACCTGCCCAAAATCCCACCGTCCGCCAATAGAGTTGTGAGCACAAGATGGTGTGCGGTCAATATTGTATAGCAAGACTTCGACCATTCTACCACGGCTGTGTCAGTTGTCGTCCTCAACGAACCGTTCGAAGCTTTTCTTGGAATTCTTCGTGACAAGATCTACAAAGAGTGCTTGACGGGAGTGCCCTCAAATTTGAAAGACGGTCAAAGAAAGGAAAGGAATCCTACATATAGGCTGAGATAGCACATACATTGAGGTCATCTTCAACTAAAACGCCAATATCCTTGGGTATCGGTTTGTTGCATCCGTTTTGAGGTAAGGATCTACAGGATCATTAGATCAGCGCAATCTAAACGTATATCGCTCCACCACTTACCGTGATTAACTTATGATAGCTGATCTAACATCGATAAGAATCCAAATGCCTCATTGTATAGGATGGAAACGGGGCTGTGAGAGCTGATAGTGCCGTCTAATACTTGTCAAGTCTCTCTGAGGATTGAATTTATTCACCTTGTACTCCGTCCCAGGGAACGTCATTGTGATTGCCAGACTTTGAGCCCCTTCAACTCCATCCTGTACCCTGACAACCAGAAAGAACACATAGCCTGCCGCCGTAGATGGAGGGAATCCTCGAGATACATATCCGAATCCTAAACAGATTCATTCGACCTATCCAATTGACATTTACCCAACGGCTGGTAAACCCCGCACAAACATCGTCCATCCCAAGAAATTGAAAAACATGTGGGACCTTAATTCGTGGCAAGCCTTTCTATGCTTGACGTGCAGCAGCAGCGAGTGGTCGAAATAACGCCCGAGTCCCCATCATCCACCGGGACCTAAATAGCCAATTGATCCGGACGGCATCAAGGAAACGCCCATGACAAGGATGCATTAGCCGGTTACTGCAAGACCCGACTCTCCAGGCCTAGTAAAGCCCGCCTAGAGGCTTGCAACAGCTCAGGCTTCTATTTAACCTCAACGTTGGCTCTGACCCAATCAAAGCAACCTAACCTCCAAGTTCTGCTTACAATGTCACAAAGAAATTATTTACTCTGTGTCCCAAGACCATCATCAGGGCAAGATCCCAATACCGCAATTGTGGTGTCGTCAGCACTACCTGATCACATTCCACCCAACCACGTTCTCGTCAAAGTCGACAAATTCGGGTTTTCAGCAAATAATGTGACTTATCAGGCACTCGGGGAGCACCCTCATTTCAGGTCAGACTCATAACACAGAAAATTAAAAGTTGAAATTGACTTCATTCAATTGATAGGTACTTTGACTTTCACGCCGTACCAGAAAACTCTCAGGCAGAGGGAAATGGTGCATCTGGGAGCTGCGCCAAAACTCATGGCTTGATCCCTGTTTGGGGCTTTGGCCTGATTCTAAAGTCGACCCATCCCAAAATCCAAGAAGGGGAGCGCATCTACGGTTACCTCGCCCCAGCACAGTATCTGCTGCTTGCTGTAAGCCCAAATGACGTCAACAAATTCGCATTTTACGTCCCTAGGCCACATCTACCACCAGGCAAGTCCAATTTGTATGTTATTCAAAGAAATGATTTAATTCATGTTTTATTAAGATCGTAGGCCATATAACCAAATCCTGCGCTGCTCGACCGATCCACACTACACCCCGACACCACTGGCGGAGGATCTTACAATGCTCTACAGGCCCTTATTCTGGACATCATACTGGTGCGAGGACTGGCTATCTTCGTCTCAATACAAAGGCGGCAACATCTTCGCGATCCTCATTTCCTCCGCTTCCTCCAAAACCGCCTTCTGTCTCGCATACTTGATAGGCAAAAGGATAAAACAAGGGGGACTCAACGCATCCACCAAAATAATCGGATTGACCTCCAAAAGGAATACAGAGTTCACCAAAGGACTAAACCTATACAACGAAGTTCTGGATTACGACAGTTTCACCAACGCATCGTCGTTACAGTCAAACCAAGGGAGTCGGTTCATATACGTCGACGTGGCAGGGAATAGCGGCCTCAATGAGCGTATCAAGGCCCATTTCGCGTCTCCGTATACCGGCAATGTGATAGCTACCGTAGCTCTTGGGGTAACCAACCTGTCTCCATCCGCGCAGGCAAGCGAATACGACTGGGATTTCAATAGAACGTTTGACATGTCGTCGTCTCCGGTAGTGAGCGGAACATCTCCGTTTTGGCCCAAGGTCGAGCATTTCTTCATGCCAGAGTGGTTGGCAGTCCGTCGTCATCAGTTGCCCGTTCAAGATATCTTCGAGGGCCAAAATCGTGCGTGGAAGGGGCTGATGGAGGACTGTGTTAATTGGGTTGAGCTGGAAAGAGTGAGTGGGCCTGAAAAGGTGAAAGACGCGTATCTGCGGGTTGCGAAGGAGGGTTTGGGACCTCGTAAAGGATTGGTCTGGAGCATGTGGGATGAGATCGCGGTCCCAGTCAAGGCTAGATTATAGGGAGATTCCAAGCACCAGTCCGAGGTCGGCTGCATAGGCGGGAAGACTGTACTGAGAGGTGTGCAAGTTGTAATACCATGGAATATGTTCCTGTTGTAAATCCACGAAAATTCGACCACGTCAGGTATCTGTAGATTCTGGGGGTATATTTGTTTCTGCACAAAATACACGTTAATTGAAAGGAAATATAATTCGAATATGTAATATCCTCACCTGTTACAACATTGACGGCTTGATTATCAACCGGTGCCTCGTTCTGTTCAGCTGCTGATTGGGGTTTCTCAGTCGCGCCCTGCAACGTCGAAAAGAACTGCAGAGGAGTGATGGCCCCTAGATTTGATGGCAGAGGAGAAGCAGGTGGCAATCCTGAAGAGCCTTCATTCTGAGGAGAGGAGTTTGGGTCCGGAAGTTGAAAGAACCTTGAGATGGTCTGCTGCGTGTGGGGATTGAAGCGGAGATCGAGCTTCTGACTAGAACCATCTTTGTGAATGACTGGTTCCATTCCATTCCTTCGAACGGCATCGAGTAGTGCAGCATAAGCTTTCTGCTGTTGCTGAATTCGTTTCTCTGACTCGTCCAATCGTTTCTGGAATTCAGCCCTTGTAGTAAGCAGGTCGCTACCACTGGCTGTGACCTGAGCAAGATAGTCAACCTGTTCTTGAGCGGCTTTTACTTTTCGTCCAAGTAGATCGATTTTCTCCTGATACATAGCAGCCACGGCTGTTTGTTCTTGCTGAATTAATGCCATCAGTTGAAGAGTACCTTGATGAATGGCACTTGACTGTCTTGGTGGTTGAGATCCGTGACCACCAGGAGATTCCTCTCTGCGTCGTTTAGCTGGTGCTGCAGTTCCATTCGGAGCGCTGGTCTGCTGTAAGGGCTGATGAGAAGACGATGAAGGTCCTCCGCTCTGACCTTGTTGCGCCATTCAAAAGTCCTTTGTTCAAAGCAAAACGCGAAATTTCAAAACATGGAACAGCTTCCGTTGATGGCACGGATACCCGGACCGGCCAATATTTACGTACACACGTGATCTGGGTGCAATTACGTCCATCGCCTTTTTCAGATCGTCCATGGCCAAACCTTGTTTTTGTCTTCCATCTACACGAACATTGACCATATCCTCGTTGCACACGTAGAATCCATTCTGCGCCGTCCTTCGTAGATATCTTGTAGAAATGCATTGAACTATTTATTCTAGCCTGAATCTGCCACTGGATGGCTTTTTTTTTGGACTTTGGCCTTTGTCCATGCAACGCATCCCCGAGTAACGAGAGTAAGTCTTCTTATTCTGCTTGAAAAAAACGGTTCTGAAAATTTTCATTGCACAGCGCTCTTCTAGCTTCTGGTCAACGACCTCCTGGCTTGCACCTGTGGTTTTGCTTGCTTTATTTTTTTCTTGACCAGGACCCTCGAGATGCTCAGTCAAGGCAGTGTAGGAGGTTCGAATCTCGTTTCATTTCAACGCTTGAGCAACGTGTTCACCTAGGTCTCCTCTTCTCTGCTGGACAGTACGCCCTGACCGTGAGCAGTGGCCCCACTCTTGGTTGGATCCAAAAATTATAGATGGCCAAGGTCTCCCAAGCAGTCAAGCATCTTCCCACCCGCATCAACGGTGTGGCCATGTCCTCTATAAACAATACCATCTGTCCCCCCTGGTACGAAAACCTTCTCATTTGATGTATTTACGGGCGTGTGACGAACCCATGAATAGGCCCCAGACCCAGGTTTTTTGTGGTGCATGCACCGAGTGCCGTCGCAGTGGCTTTTGAGCATGAGCAGGTGCGCGGCTTCAAGATGTTGCATTCCAAACGTCCTTTGCTTTGTGGTGCTTTGAAATTTGCCCCACGCCGTCCACCGACTTTGAAAGACTAAGGCTGTGAAAGACACCTTGGATGCCAATTTTTATCCGTCAAGATGTTTGCTGGATCTCCAGACACGGGTGGCACCGCACGTTTTGTGACGTCTCCCCTTATCTCTTCCTCAGACAGGCAGACGCCCTGCATGCAGACGGTGATATCGTGACGGATTAAGCTTTGTGATGATATCAGGAAAATCATCAAGATCATCTACGATACGGTATGTTTTTCATATCCTTCCCAGTCAAATTTCAGGCTTTGAATATCTGATCCCCATTTTTCTAATCAGCCTTTTCTACACACTCAGTTGGAAACCTGGAATTTCCACCGAAATTGGGCCGTTCACATGGCGTCATGAGGTTTCTTTTGAAGCGGTTGAGCCACAGTCACAGCGCCATTTTAGAAGGGTTACTACTTCTTGGGGCTGTCAAGGAGACTACCCATAGTTGTTCAGTGGTTGCAGAGAATCCGCGGTGGTGAGCAATTGCGGAAGATAAGCTTAAGCTGCGGTCTATGCCCGAAAGGGTAACACGATGCAGGTCGGACGTCGCTGAGAAGGTGTCATCCTGGGCGCTATTCCCTTGATCCCGTATGCGACAATAAGTCTTTGAATTAAGATTGCCTGCTCGCTGTGAAGAGCAACGACGACAGCGAAAGGGATAGTGAGTGGGCAGACGAGGCAGCCGAAAGAGTGCCGTGAGATTCTTTGTTTACGTACCAAACACCCGCCGCATTTGACCATGTTCGCTTTCATTGGTCGGTCCGAAACTCGTTTTCGGCCCAAATCCGAACGGTGCCGACAACGTACCCCACAGCGAGCTCAACGAATCTTTCAGCACAGTAAATTATTCTCCAACTTCTGCTTTTTCTTTTTGCTTTGAATTATCCATGATATGCCCCGCAATCATCTTCCGGCGACTTCAACTCTCAGAAATCGCAACCGGATCACAAATAAGACACGTCTCAAGATCGTCCGTGGTAGCGTTGATGCAGAAATCGCCTTTATTCCAGACGAGGACGATGAGAAGCTTCGTCTCACCAACCTCGTCGCTGGTGTTGACGCTGAGGATGCCAATGTATGTCCCCATCGCTGCCTCCTTTGTTAGCCACCATCCCCCCATGTTTTAGTGGCTATGCATTCCGCGGATTGCTGATAAATATCTATGTCACGTGATAAATAGGAGCACCATCTGCAAGAGGTCCTCTCGGCACACCGCACGGCACAGAATTCCTCGAAGCCTACCAAAGGCGCAGAGAAAGTCGTAGAGGCTCCAGCAGCGTATATTCCAATTCCAGAGAATAATGGCGTCGTCGATAATTACGACGAACTTTATCAGGCCAACAGATGGACAGACCCAGTTTCCTACGTCTGCTCATCAACGACTGCCGATGAATACATAACCAATGGGATTAACAATGGTTTTACCTACTATATGGATGAACGCGATCAGGCTTGGCTCGAGAAGAACAACGAGGAGGCTCGCGGTGAGGGCACTAGCGCTCAGGGTGCTGTGTCAGGAACACCGACGAGGCTTGCTCGGAGTTCCAAGAGCAAAGGAAAGGAGCCCGACCATTCGCCATCTGTCATCATTAGCGAGGACGAGTTTGAACTCGTCATGGGCATCTTCGAATATGTGACTCATGAGAAAACCGAATATTTGCATCATGTGTGTTATTTTGTTTTAATGAAAAAGTACACTTTTATTAATGGCCTCCTGCAGAGCCTAGAAACCGGCATGGAGTTCCCGCCCTTTACGAATTATCAATCCGTTTTTGCGTCGCCTCTACCCGCGTCTATGTTTTCTAATTTTGTTGTTCCGTCATGGATACCATTATCGACGACTTTGGTCAAGATCGCCAAAGCTGTTTACCCTTATTGGAGAGAGCGACGAATTGAACGGAAAGGACACCGAATAATTCCAGCTCTGAATGTTTGTCCTTTTAAAACTTTAATGATGAGAAGTTTAATTGACTTTATCTTTAGGGAGATGAGTCTGACACCCTCAACGAGTCATATGTGTGCTTCAGGCGACGCGAGAGCAAGGTTGTTCGCAAAACGAGAGCTTCTCAAGCAAGCTCGTCGGATAAGCTTGCGAGGCTGCAGCTGGAACTCGCGGTGCCACTTGATATAGCCAAGGCTGTTTTAGAGCGAGAGAGGCTCAAGAAAGACGCCTTTAAGCTATCGCAAGAGGTCTGGGAGAAGAGACGAGCGTTTGCTGATCTGAAACGCAAGTTTCCTGCTCTTGGTGATCGTATGGACGATGAGTTACTTGTTGATAGGGAACGACCTTTGAAGAAACCTGAAATTCAGTACGTGAACTTGACTTGATGTGTCTGTTTTTGTGTTGATGAGCCGTTTTAGACGTCCCTTGCCGCTCAAGATTAAACCCAATGAGGTGGTTATACCTCCTCGTGTTGAGATTGGGATCAGGCCGAAGGACAGGCTTGCGAAGATTAATGAAATTGTGGAAGCTCGCCTGGCACGGCAGAAGGATCTTGATCAAGGTTGGGAAGACGGCATTGACGTATGTTCTCCTTATCTTGCTCATGCTGCGCAATACTTATTGTGTTTGTTTTACACAGAATTCTTTCCAGTCTCCACCTACCAGTTATGCCTCTCGGTTGTTCAAGTATATCCCGCCCTCTGGTTCTCCGGCATGGCCCAGCTCACCAACTTCGTCAACGTCTGGATCTGAGAGGTCCGACGATGATTGTGATGAGCTCCCATCTGTCCGACGTGCGCCACGGCGAGCTATTCGTCTTCGTTATGGACGTGGTGGTCGCTTGCATGTTGATAGACGGGAAACCAGACTGTCCACTCTGAAGAAGAAATACGGCTCCTCATTGTTCGGTGTGGATAGTATTCCTGAAGACATGGACACCGAAATGTCACAGGATCCAGATTCATGGGAACAACTTGAGCAGCGTTGGCACTTTGACAATGACGACGCGCCCGCGAAAGGACCCTTGGGCTCTGAAGAGGACGACCGCGTTTTGGTAGATGACTACACTCCAAGGTGGGCATTGTGTTTGATTTTTCGTGTTCTTTGGTGTATTGATCCTTTTTGTGCATAGCATTTTGGCTACATCGATGTCGCTACTAAATGACAGAGATGTCCAGCATCTGACGACAGATGCGACTCTACTTTTCGATACGCCCAACGGTCGCACACAGTCTCTGCCTTATGTCCTAGGGCATGTACCTTTCCGAAGAGATATCCGCGACTCCCAGGGACGACTCCTTCCTCCTCTCGTTGTACCTCCTCAACCGCCTTTATTGGGCTCGTCCACCTTCCACTCCGTCCCCGTTTCCGTACCACAGCACAAGAAGATGTCATCTCTCTCATCAGCGCCACCTATGCGTATTTCTTCTGGCGGAGGAATGCGAATACCATCCGGACCACCGTTGCAGACCAATGGTTTGGCTCCGCATGCTTCACCTCCTAATCCCGTTGCTATTCCTCAAGTATCCCCCACAACTAGTGTGAATGGGATCAGTCGTGCTGCTATCAGCATGCCACACGTTGAAATTGCGAAACCTGAACCCCCTTCTACTCCCTCCATTTCAAGTCCCAAGATCCCTCTTCCTCTTGACGCAGCTGAAATTGTGGCTCGAGGTATTCCCGCTAGGCCACCTTCTCAGAACCTCAATCAACCACAACCCATTCCAATCTCTACGCAGCCCAATGGATTCCACGCTAATCCCGTCCCTAACATCTCGTCTGCGTATTTGAATCAACAACACCAAGGGGGGTTGACCTATGCCCAGATGCAGAACCTCAAGTCGGCACTCTCTGGCGTGCCAAACTTGAATGATATCACTGCGTTGTCGAACATGAATCGACATGCAGGGAATTTTATGCATCCTGGGACGATGGTCAACGGCAATGGAGTCCCGATGCAGTTGAACGCAAATGCGGTTAAGATGCAGAATGCTAGGATGATGCAGTGGGCGATGAGTAATGGCATGAACGTTAACGGTGGTATGGGTATCCAGCGTCCACCTTCTATCGTGAATGGCCATGATGGACAACTCAATGTCAATGGGCAGATGAACGGCGTGAATGGGATGGGTAGTCCAAACCATATGCATGCTGTACCCATTCGGTCCCCTTCTGCTAATGGGGTGAATAGCATGCGTAATGGGATTCACATCAATGGGCAGCATTCGATGTCCCCGCCACACCAGTTGTCTATGTCGCCTCATCTTTCGCCACCCCCGCTGTCCAATATTTCACAGTCGCAGTCGCCTAGATTGTCGATGACGCCGACGTTAGGGATGCCTTCTCCTTCTTTGCAGCATCAGCAAGCGATCAATGGGTCTCAGAATGGATTTTAATCAATCCCCCGCAATTTTTTAAATTGTACATACATTGCACATACTAGTCCTTCTCACTTTTTACTGACTATTCTTTCTGTCTTTTCTACTTTCCCGTCGCTTATGCTCAGCAGGCTGTTGGATATGCTGCTGGTATTACATATCATTTGTTTTTTTCTGTTGGATGTGGTTGTGTACGATATTATGGAGTTTTTTTTCTGATATCCTTTTTTTTATTTTTCTACATTCTGTGGACGTTATTTTTTCTTTCTTTTTCTTTTTGTATATAGGATACTTTTTTGTTTACTTGGGGTTTTTGGGATAATCAATGTATAAAAGTTGGAATTCACTTTGATAGAATTTTGAGATGGAATTGCGCGATCTACGACAGGGTATAAAGCATCATAAAGTGTCTAAGTTGAATCTATGTTGTTGTTTGAATGTTTGTGGGTGTGGGTCCTGGGAAGTCCGTAATTCTTGCTCCCATACCACCTTGTTGTCATCATTGAAATTCACTCACAGAATCTCATGATGATCCTCAGCCATATTCGTACCCCTCCAACCCTGCTTTTGCCTCCATCATGTCTTGGAAACGCATTGTAGCCGCTCTACGACCTCTGAAAAATCCCACTGGCAGCACTATGGCATCAGAGTCGGAAAGCTTTTTCAAGTATACTTCTGGGAAATGGCTCCATAACCAGAAGCACAAAGAGGCTCTGAGGTACCGAAAATTCAACATAGACGCGCTAAAAGAGGAGGTAAAGCGCAGCACAGGAGGCCTTGCTGTCGGAATGTCCAAGTGGGCTGAAGGACGTAGCAACAAGATCTTTCGAGTTCAGCTAGAGGACGGGCGCGAGGTTATTGCCCGTATACCTATGCCTATTGCTGGACCTCCACATGCTGTCACTGCCAGCGAAGTTGCGACGATGACCTTCTTGCGAACTCGGTTAGGTCTAACGCAGGTCCCCCGAGTCATCTCTTGGTCATCGCAAGCGTCGAAAACGCCTGTTGGTGCCGAATTCATCATTATGGACGTTGCAGGCGGGATTGAGCTTGCTGACGTATGGGAGACGTTAGAAATGCGTCAGAAAGCAACCGTCGTGCAAGAATGGGTAAGGTTTGAGAAAAGAGTCATCCACGCTTTCGAAAGAGGCGGATATGGATCTCTGTACTTTCGCCAAGATGTCCCCTCGGACGTCGCCCGTGATATCTTCCTCACCGGTTCGAGCCAACCGGATTCAGACTATGTGTTGGGTCCTGCAGTGCCACAACAATATTGGGAGGATGAGTATGAGATTCCCGAAGGAATAAGCCGCTTACACGGACCTTGTACGTTTATGAAGTGTGGCTATATACCCTGGGGCTTTCTGACGAAGTTTTAGGGCCGGACGTTGCTTCTTACCTCAAGTCTATCACTAGCCGTGAGCGCTGTTGGATTGAGAAGATCGCCAAGCGCCCGACGAGGAAATATACTGCCCCTTGGGAACTACCTGCCCATCTGCAAATTCCAGAAGACCATATCCACGCATTGAACTTGTACGATAAAGTCGCCCAATACCTTATTCCGTCAGATCAACGCCTCCTTCGACCCACCATGACACTTTTGGACTCCAACATGCACAACATTTTTCTCTCTGAAGAAGCCCTGGCCCGTGGTGACATTGAAATCACTGGCGTCATCGATTGGCAACAGATGACCATCCTTCCACTTTATCTCACCGCCTTCGTCCCATTATTTATCAGACACTTGCCCGCAAAAGATGGGCAAACCGAAGAAGAGTTCCTGAAGGAGAAGAAGTACTTGACCGATGTCTATCGTGCTTTATACGCAGACACCGGAGTTGATTATGTGTGGGCATCGGCGCTGGCTGTGGGCGTGACGCGTCCTGCAGCCCAAGCATTGCCATTCGCTGCTCAATCGTGTTGGCACTCGGGATACGCAGATTTGAAGAGGCGGATCGTTCGAATGAGCTTCGACTGGCAAAAAGTTGCCCCTGGTGTGGAGTGCCCACTTGCTTCTGAGGGATACACAGAGCAGGATCTGGCGCAGGTGAGGGAAGACGATGCCCGGTGGTACGCTGCAGAGGCAACTCTCGAGGCCATAGAGGAAGAAGTAGGCCTGAGGGGCGATGGTTCTGTCTCGCATGACCATTATGACACGGCCGTGCAGATTAACCAAGAGCTGTTTGACGCCTGGAAAGCTAGCGTCGATTTGCAGGAGCTAGGTGATGTTGATCCTGCTGACATATGGCCCGTCGGTCGAGATAGCCTCCAGAGAGGATGATTTAAATATGGTCTATCTGTCTTACTGTATCTGCTATCCTATGCGTAATTGTAATTTCTAAGTAAATATAGTGGTAATAGACAGGATTTCGAGCCCTCACAAAATTTAGCTGGTCATCGTATTATTCTCGAACTGGCTTCAATATATTTACCGTCGTCTGACTACGGGACTACGGGAGACCAACCTTGGTCAAGGTAACGCTGGTTAAACCTAGGCGCCTCGGCAGAATGCGATGCATATTCGCACTCCGATGAAATGGTGTTGCTAAGAGCCCATCTTTCTCTTAGCTCGACCACAACTTGCAATAATGTACGCGACAATCTCGAGCTTGACGCAATACATTCTGGGATCTTTCAGTGAGCAGATGTTTCTGGGTGGTAGCCTTCAGTCACAGATCAACTCACTCATCTTGCAACCCGAACGGTTTTCCAGTGAAAGACTCCGAAAAAACCAAGGAGGCAGATATTGACCGCCAAATTTTGGAACATCATTTGCACATTCAAAAACACATCTCGCGTCTTGCAAGTCTGACACAACAAGCTGACGACCATCATGCACGAATCCGTGACCATAACAAACGCTTGATCGAACTCAGGGGACAGAGAAATGGGCAAACCTCCATCTCGTTTCTGCCACCAGAACTTCTACGCGAAATTTTTCTTTATCTTCGCGACGAATGGCCCAGTAGTATTTTCGAAACGTCTTCGGTACCTCGTGTTAAATTTGGATGGATAAATGTGACCCATGTCTGCCGTTTTTGGCGGGAAGTGGCTCTTCAATATCCTCAGTTGTGGACACAGGTCGATGTCGGATTGGCAAACTGGGCAGAAATGGTATTGGAGAGATCAAAAGGAGCCGACATATCCCTTGAAATTCTACCCAACATTGAAACCTCAGCCCAGCGCGTGCTTTGGGACGTGTTATCACAACCCCACCGTCTGCGACAAATCAAGCTCTACTCGAGGTTCAACAGCAAATCTTTGTATAAGGAGGCTTTCGAGAGATTGAAAGATGTAGCTGCTCCACGCTTGCGAAGCCTCGTCATTGCTGGGTCTTGTGTTGATCTCCCCACCATTCTGGACAAGAATTTCCTCGGTGGAGGAACTCCTCGACTTCGTCACTTGGACGTTCAAGGTTACTTTATCCCCTGGACATCCCCTATTTTGTCTGGGCTTCATGTTCTCAACATTCAGCCCACCCATAACTTCGGTTCACATGCATCTGACTTCCTTGCAGCTCTCCGCAGACTGCCCGACCTTGAAGAGCTTACGCTGGGACGCCTACCACAAGACTTGGAGTCATTCGACAAAAAACAGGTCATCTCCTTTCCACGCCTCGCTAAGCTCACATTCGAAGGTTCAGGACAAGAATTCATTGCTTTACTCCGGCATCTGCGTTTCCCATCCACTGTATCCCTCCAGTTTAAATCCAACAATATTTTCCAGCGTAACCAGATCCCTGACCTACTCGAGGCCCTTGAATCATCCCATTCCCTCAATGTGTCGCCTTCCAATAATTGCCCGTCGTCAAAGCGTAAAACTGCCCTTGGTCCCATTCATGCCTTGCAGTTCGGATATGATCCTCCTTTCATGTGTACTCTAAAATTATGGAGGCGACCCCTAACATGCGACACTTACGACACTGATCTCGCCACCGATCTCCCGAGAGGTCAATCTGTTTTATCACTCGGGCTCGCCGCTGCATCAGATGTTTTGAGAGATATCTTGACATCATTCTGTCTTGATAACCTACATTTTGTTGATTTACAAACGGACTCGACAACTTTGCTTTCTATTCTAGAAGACGCTCCATCTCTAAAAACGATCCGACTTTCGGGAAACAACGTTATTGACTTCATTGCAAGACTTTTCGAAAGCCCTCTAATGCCCGGACCACCAAAGATGTATGATAACTTTGCACCTCTTAGTAGCGATTATTCACTCACAAAAAAATTGTTCAAGCCTACGTCCTCCATCTCTGGCAGTCTTCCAGCATTTGGAGCATATCGTTCTTGATGAAATCAACTTCTATGACACCTTTTATCCTGACACTGACAAACCGTCTTTGTCTCTTAGTTTGGACATGCTGAGCGCCTTTATGAAGACCCGGCGCTTGCACTCGCAAACTATGGAGAAAATTACGCTATTCGATTGCGCTGGGGTCAACAGCCGTATCGCATCCGTCATCCTCAATGAATTTCCGGCTTCTGAATTTTACAACTGTTCTGAGGAGACAGTGTTATATTCAGAGGACGAAGACGACGAATGAAAAGTATTGGGATCACTGCACATGCCGGGGCAGTGGCCGACGAGAACGAACAGAATTATATGTTTTGCGTGGAATACAGATGTTACCATTGTCAGTATTTAGTTTACAGGCCTGTCATTTTACTTCCACGATTTCGTGAGTTTACTTAGCTAGTGTGTTGAGATGCTGTCGGAAAAACTGTGGATAGAGTGGAAGTTTTTTACCTTCCTAAATCGGTTTGGCTTGATGTTTTCCCGGAAACGCCGGTGCCCACTCTTTGCTTTGCCATGGCATTGGGAGCTTTTCAGCACTTTCTTTCCAACCCCCATGTCACTGGGCAACCTGCACTTTAAAGCAACAATTTGGCTACAAATCCTCAGGCTATAAACAACCTGCAATGGATGTCAATGGGCCACCAGAATGGGTCTATGTGTCTGCTACATCTAAAAACGTATCTTTATGGTGGTGGAGTGAGCCAATGGGACCCAACATCCGCTTGCGGGACTTTTCTCGCTTTGGAGAGCCACCGTTTTCCGATACGATGGTGGAACCATCCTTTTACGAAGATCTTAGTACTAGTAGCGCACTTTACAACTTCACGGGTAAGTGATATGTAACTGACATGATGATAATATGATGATGCGACACTTATGAATCTCGGCTCTCTAGGGACTCGGATACTCGTTGAAGGGACTGTCGACAACGCAATAGAAGACCCAGCATGGTATACAATCTGTCAAGTCGACGGGAAAACCTTTGATTCAAATATACCGAGAGGTATTCAATCTAATCATGTTTCTTTTTGCGACGTGGATGGCCTTTCTCCAGACGAAGTCCATAGACTCAATTTCTCAGTACAAGCTGTGGCTCCTGTGCTGGATCCTCAACCGTTCTCCCTAGATGTTTTCCGCATCAAA
Source organism: Panaeolus cyanescens (assembly GCA_002938355.1). NCBI lineage: Eukaryota > Fungi > Basidiomycota > Agaricomycetes > Agaricales > Panaeolus > Panaeolus cyanescens. Next base: position 17,502 of record NHTK01000506.1, read on the forward strand.
CCTTCGCCGTCATCCAACTTGGATCATTCCATGGTTTATATACAGCACAACTCCACCATCAATGCATATGACCCACTGTGGAGTAGTTCAGCCAACGGTCACTATACCTCTACAAATGGATCCAAAGTCGTTGTCCACTTTACGGGTTCGTGTCTTGCCTTATCTTTGTTTCTCATGTTTAACCTGCGAAATAACGATACAGGTACCTCCTTGAGATGGTATGGCTTTTATGATCCAGCATTAGGCGCCAGCAGGGAGGAATCTCAGGGAACATGGCAGCTCAACAACATTCCTACTCAACGGTTTACGATTCCACGTATCACTTCTGCAACCAACCGTTTTCAGATTGGTGATCCTCATTTCCAAACGCCAGAGATCGCACCTGGTAAACATCGCCTTGAAGTAACATATGCTTCAACCACTGGCAGGCCTCTGGGTCTGCACCATTTGGTCATCCAGAACGCGCCTTTCGAAGCGCCGTCATCTTCAACACCGACACCAACAACAACAACAACAACAACAACAACACCCCCTGCAACTCAGCCAGCATCATCACCAAGCTCCTCGGGTAAGCAAAAATATTAATTTTGTCCTCGAGAAATTTTGCTTATCATCTTTTGCCAGGACTTTCGAGGGCAGCTAAAATTGCCATTTCCGTGAATGTCAGCGTG
>NHTK01000507.1:0-11336 GCA_002938355.1 Panaeolus cyanescens
AAATCCTATATATTAATAAGAGGTACTTCCCACGAAAAACGACAAACGTCAAAGACAAACGAGGCCTCTTTCCTTACGAGGTAACACTCAAAGTTCATCATAACTTCGTAGACTGTTATTTTAGTTTTTTTTGTGTACCCTACATATCCCAATTTTTAAAATTTTGGTGTAACTGAGGAATCAAAGATTGCGTTCGAATACTGTCCTACCGGCAGGTCTCACACAAAAAGGTGGTCCTTAGTCCGGTCTTCACTGTAGGCAGGTCTCACCCAATTGGTGGTCCTTATCCTCCAGTGGCATACCGGCAGGTCTCACACAATGAGGTGGTCCTTATTCCGGTCTTCACTGCAGGCAGGTCTCACGCAAAACGGTGGTCCTTATTCCTGCAGCGGGAGACATGGTAGTCTGGAGAAGGCAGGCTGGACACNGATTGCGTTCGAATACTGTCCTACCGGCAGGTCTCACACAAAAAGGTGGTCCTTAGTCCGGTCTTCACTGTAGGCAGGTCTCACCCAATTGGTGGTCCTTATCCTCCAGTGGCATACCGGCAGGTCTCACACAATGAGGTGGTCCTTATTCCGGTCTTCACTGCAGGCAGGTCTCACGCAAAACGGTGGTCCTTATTCCTGCAGCGGGAGACATGGTAGTCTGGAGAAGGCAGGCTTGACACGTCGCGTTGCTTTTAAATGCTTCTGTTCATCACGTGATGTGATCCTGAGGTCATCAGTCTGAGTCTTAGTCTAATCCGGACGGCAAATTTAATATCTCTCCTAATTATTTGCTGTTCTCCTATTTTAATTTATTTTTGCAAACACCAGGTTCAACTTTCTTGATGTGACTGTGGAACGAATGCTTTTGATGAGTCGCGGTTTGGATTATGTGCCTCAAGGTATACCGGGTATTACCGGTTCTACTCTGACCGTGAAACTGACAGCACAGCCACGCTTTCGTGCTATCAATGCCATCTATAGGTTGTCGTTCACTTTCTGCATGTCTCCACCACAATTCCGTCCATCCAAACATTAGGTGCAGTGGATTGTATGGACAGAGTTATATGCATGACCTGAAGTTTATAGATGTGATACAGGTAAGTAAACTCATCCTCGAAAATCTCACATGGCGATAACTGATTCGTCTTTAGATGGATCATGAGTCTTGACAAGGACTCTGCGTAGAAACTCTGTAACGTGGATTACAACATGCATCCTAATATATGACTTTCTCCCCCATAATTTGTTGTGCAACTCAAGATCAATTTGGTGTGCCAAGGTTGAAGGTATGTGCTGCCCCGACGGTTGCCATCAATGGCTAGGGCGGTTTGCCCAGACTCTGCAATGCCGTGCATTGCGTGCCACGTTCTACAACAATCCACCCCCTTCTCTTTGAATCAATTCAAGTGTCGTGTACAGAAACACTTTAGTATCTCATTGATTTTTTAATGTACGAACTTTGTTTTTCATTTGACTGATTGTATGATTGCTGAATGTTGTATAAACAGGTCACCTCAGCAGACGCGCAATTTGCGCCCCCCTTTACCGACTCCTTCCGACGACTTTTCAAGTACGGAGGTTGAGTTGCACAGATCATCTGTGCGTAGATTTTCCCGTCAAACTCACTTGCAAGAAGCAGAATGTCCTCGCCGTCAAGAAATAGGTGTCTGTTCTGGTGAATTATCATTTGGGTATGCCTGAGTACTCAATTTGTTGATATAATACTAATAGATTTTATTAAGAGCACCTGAAATAGAGCAGCAAGTCTGTGCCCCTCTCCAAAGCGCGGCTACATCTCTGTCTCCTTTACCTTCGCATTTTAATAATCTATCAGAATATACAGGTTCGTTTTTTTCTCATTCATACATGGACGCAAACCAATGATCTAATGATATATGGCAGGACTGCTGTCGCCTCCCTTAACACAGCAGTCTACAACTACAGAATCACACACAACCTCAACGTCAGATCTGAATATTTGCTTTGTTAATCTCACTCCCGAAACGGTCTTCCAATCACACCGCCAAACCCAACAAACCCAACGTGTTGGCCATCCCAACAACAGTCAGGATCAGAAACACCCTCAATAACTGCCCCTTCAACCTCTACTTTAACATCTCACAATCAAAGTAATCGTTTGCGTGCTCAACAGGAGCGTCGCCGACGAGAACAGATGAGACGGATGGAGCAAATTCAAGAGCGACAGATTGTCCGCTTTGCTGACAATGGTGTGGTTACCAATGTGAGTCCCACCCTGTCGACTGCTGTCGTTGACATTGACTCTAACGCTATCTATCTTTAGTCTTTGAATACACCTCAAATGGACAAAACAGATGGTGCTGGCAATGATATTGAAAGAGAAGAATCAGATTTAGATGTGAGTGTATGATTTGCCATACGGCGTATCTAATCTAACGGTGACGGTAGGATACATCACCTCTAAATTCTGTGGATATCACTGTTACCCCTCCTGCTTGATTACCGTACAGAGAGCCTTCAGAACGTCACTATCTTGGGCGAATGAATCATGTATGTCAGTACTGCGGTGCTAAGCACTGGCTAGCTGAAAAGCTGGTACGATCTCCACAAACCTCCCCTATTTTTGTGGCTTGCTGCGACCACGGAACTGTCAACATTCCCCGACTCCAGTCACCGCCCGACATCCTGCGACATCTTTTTATTGGCGATAACGACCAGTCAAAGAATTTCCATGACAACATTTCCGAATACAATCAGGCATTGGCATTTACCTCTATAGGGGTTGCGCAAGAATCATACGGTCAATACAGGACACGGCCAGCCTGTTTTCCGTATACATGGAGAATTGCACCACCATACAGGTTCACTATTGCCTCCTCAAGGACGGGCTCCCGTTTATGCCCAGTTATACTTCTATGACCCACGATCCGCTGTTGATCTCCGGATGTCCAACAACCAACACCGACAACTAAGGCAGGACACGATGGAAACCCTTCAACAGGTTATTTACGACAACCACCAATATGCTCCACTCTATCTACATGCTCATGAAATCTTGCGTCGCTACGACTCCGAAAATGTCTCCATTCGCCTTCGCGTTTCCCCTGGCACAGTCCGAGGCCCTGCAACAAATGCTCAGTCTGCCAATTCTACCCATATTCATGACCCGCGCCTTTATAGACCCCCAACTGCTGATGAAGTTGCGCTAATCTACCCTGAAGATCCATCCGCAGAGTGGCGTGATATCGTTTTACGACGTCGGTCTGGAAGGCTGGAGCGAATCAGTGAATGCCATCCTGCCTATAAGCCCCTTCAGTATGTTCTTCTATTTCCGTATGGTGAGACCGGTTGGTTTCCCAAGCTGGAAATTCAGAACACTAGGAACAGATCAAAGCGCACCAAGGTCACACTTTTACGATATACTGCATTCCGCTTGCATGATCGATCCGACGAATTTTCTTGCTTGCTCAGGGGTGGACGCCTTCTCCAACGATACATTGTTGATATGTGGGCAGCTGCCGACCAGAAAAACCTCCGCTACCTTCGCCAAAACCAGCATTTGTTTCGTTGTCCTATTAGCAGTGGTCTGATGGATGCATTTAATGATGCTGATGGGGATATTGACTTGAATGAGCTTGGCCAACGAGTCATCTTGCCTTCCTCATACACAGGTGGTCCTCGACAAATGCATGAGCGGTTTCAGGATTCCTTGGCGATTGCTCGACACTTAAAAAAGGTGGACCTTTTTATCACGATGACCTGTAATCCCAGGTGGAAGGAGATTCAAGACGAGCTCAAGGAGCACGAGACACCATACGACCGACCCGACTTAGTTTCGAGAATGTTTCAGTTGAAGAAGGAGGCCCTGTTGGAGGACATTTTAAAGCATGGTGTGTTGGGACGTGTTGTTGCCTACGTATACACAATCGAATTCCAGAAGCGTGGTTTGCCACATATGCATCTTCTCATTTTTTTTGATGCGGCTCATAAGCTCTTTACTCCAGAAGAAATTGACAAACTCATATGGGCACGGTGGCCTGACAAAGACCAACACCCTCTACTCTTTGAGACTGTAAAGTCTTGCATGGTGCATGGACCCTGTGGTGCTGCAAATCCAAATGCTATCTGCATGGATCCGGAAAAGAAGATTTGTTCCAAGCGATTTCCGAAGGACTTCTGCGAAGCAACAAATATGGATGGAAGTGGTTATCCCGAGTACTATCGACCCAACGATGGCGTTTCAGTTCAAGTTCGAAATGGATTTCATGCCGACAACCGATGGATTGTGCCGTACTGTCCATATCTCTCAGCAAAATATGATTGTCATCTAAACGTCGAGTGCGCAATTTCCCTCAATTCTCTCAAGTATGTCTTCAAATACATTCAAAAGGGGTTGGATCGGACGATAATGGAGCTCCATCGCCGTGATGAAATTAAAAGGTGGCTTGATGCGCGCTATGTTTCTGCCTCAAAGGCTAGCTGGCGCAGTTTTGGATTTGATCTCCACAGGCTCAATCCAACTGTTACACAACTTGCTATCCATCTTCCTGGCCACTACATGGTATCATTTAACCCTAACGAGAATCCTGAAGAAATCCGTCGACATGCTCGCTTTTTCAAGAGCTACCTCCGCAAATCGGGTTAGAGTTCTGCTACCTGACGGCAAAAACTCAACAAAGAATATTGTCTACCCGGAAGTTCTACTTGATTAATTTTTAAAAAATAGACTCAGTAATTACACTTAAACTGTAATCAATAAAGCTTTCTTTTGACCTTAGCTTTGATTTGATCTCATTATAACAAATTGCGACGTTCGATGACAATGAGCCCATACTGTCCTGCTGGACTGATATCCGGGCCAAGACATCCCTATGTAGAGGGTCTGGAAAATGATGGAAAATAATGATAATTCCAGAATATTCTTGAAAATGCCAGATACGTCTCCGTGCATTCATTTCAAATTCTTGGCAAATTTTCAACTCTTTGAAAAGGTGTTTATAAATACTGCTAATCTGCACATCACCATCAATGATCATTAGTCAAACTCAGTTGTCAACCCCCATCTTACATCAACATCCCTCGCCATTCTGCTACCTCCCCCACACTTCTTCCCACCTCTACATTCAATATCTTTTCATCAGACATTACTATGTCGTCCACACCTAACGTGCCTGCCAGTGAAGTTCGGTCAAATCCAACCAATGGTTATGCATCGATCTATGGCATTGTGGGGCTCGCAAATCCCCGTGTTCTCCCCAGAACAAAGACCATGGTATTCGATGCCCAGCTGTATTTGGGACCAGGAGAAGATGATCAGCCGAGATTTTTATTGGGATCTCTTCGGTATTTTAATTCCAAAAACATGGTATTCAGTGAATCTGCCCAGTTATATGCCGTATATTCAACAGTATGTGCTTTTTAGATGATCAAGCGTTTTATATTGTCTAATACCACTTTCCTTTAGTTCGCGTGTAAAAGTACACAGGCTGATCTCAGTCCTTCTGAGGACCTTGCTCCAGAAGAATACTCCTTTATAGGAGATATACAGACGGTATGCCTTATATACCAACAGTCAAGGTGTGCTTCAGCTGATAGGATGACATGTATGTTGCTCCGGAAATTCCAAGTTTTGAAATTGATGCTCGACAAGTTCCTGTGGTTATCCTGGCTGGGGTTGCATCAAACTGCCAGAAGGAAACCAGTACATTTTCCGTTGAGATCGAGCAGTACATGTCTTGCGTAAAATCCAGCAATATCGCCAACACTCCGACGAAGACCCCAAACAGCTCCTCCTCAAACTCCAAGAGTTCCAACGGCAACAATAAGCCTGTTGTCACTACGTATTTTTCCTGCTTTATCCCTGACTCTCCACGTTACCGAAGTGGAAAGCCGATGCCACCCAACAAGCGCTATGTCATGGTTTTCGGATTTTTGACTGACATCATTGCCCCGGCCCAAAAGCGCAAGCTTGGTTTGATTGACGCTTTTGAGGTAGAGGTCAATAACATTGTTTTTTGCGGTCAATTTCTTCCTCCTGCGTCTCAGTCATCGAAATCTGGCAGTTCAAACAGTATGTAAAACATATCAGGATCTTTAATAAGTTCTTTCTTTGTGCTGACGGTTCTTCTCTATTTTGCAGCTCCATTGAAAGCTGCGAACGGGACAAGCAAATCTCTTTTCAGTTATAGCAGCCCAAAGTCCCCATCCACACCTACTCCCTCGCAGATCTCTCGGCCTTTGAAGAGGGTGCGGGAGGAGGACGACGACGAATTCAATTCGGATAAGGCCAAGGATAATGTTTTTTCTTGATTATTAGTTATTTAAATACTTCATCCCGTATTTCTTACATTTTTTATCACCCGCACATTCAAGACAATTGAACAGTTATCTATGTTGGTTCTAAATACATACATTTGTCAAACATCGGGTTGGACCATGTAAGAGCTATGTACTCCCAATTCGTATACGATTTAGAGCGGGTTCACGTGGTCTGCATCTGAGGTGCTGAGGGGGATGATAGGGATGATGTATACGATAGCAGGGGAATGAAGATGCTTTAGAGTTGACCTTTGCAACCGTCGTACTGGTCAAGGTGGAGGGTTGAACTTGCAGGTGACGAAATGAGAGACGCACGGCAACCGACATGTTCTTAAGTCTGTATGCATCTGAAGCCCATTCTTTCTCTGCGTGTACAGGTTACCAGATTGAAGCTGCCTGAATGTACGGAACCACGCTAGCCACCGGAGGACACGGTGTGTACAGGTTACCATACCAGGCCACTCCAATTATACCGGAACCACGCTAGCCGCAGAGAAAGCATTGGGCTTATGAGCTGTGACCTCCAGCTTCGATGACAAACATCCTCAGACATGTGGAAGAGATGAGAGAGGAAGGAGAGCGGACAAGATTTGAAAGTTGGATGTTCAAGGTTAACGTTGAGTGATGAATCAAGAATATGACCGACGTGGCAATGGAATGAGTAACAAACACTGACAAAGTAAGATAATCAACAACACGAAAGACAAATGGCAAAGTTTTTTATGTCACCCCGTGCGAAGCACGGGTAGCTTGCTAGTAGATTAATTATTTAAGATCGCAATTAAACAAATGATCATTAAATAACGATTAAAGAACGATTAAACAGATGCATATTCTGGGAGCGATGGGCGTTACCGGAGATGGACAAGAACAGGCAGGCCAAGATGCTCACTGTTGAACTCACTCTGTTTCCTCTTCACTCTTGCACGGTCATACCGTCACTGCAGCTGATCTGTTCAGGCTCATCATTGTGTGCGATATAGAGCAAGCATGAAGATATTTCAGGGGGATTTTCCCGCCCTCTCAACACCAATGCACGCGCTCAAGGTTCCGGATTTTTTGAAATCGTATTATGGGGTTACATTGACAATTAAGATGATACATTCAAGTTGTCGCTCCTTTCTCCGTGGCCGTACCCTTTAATGCATGGCTGTGCTGATGCGATCTGCATTTCACGGTGGGTGCTGGACGACGTACTGCGGAGGATTTTACTTGGATTTTACATTCTTGCTCTGCACAACCATGCAGTCCTCCAGTCGACAGTTTTCGTTGCTGTTGGATAAGATGAAAATCAATCAGATGTGACTTGGAGGAATTACGAAGGGATAATGAACACACATCACGAATATCATTCCAACTTGGCAGCAATGGCGAGTATTGGGTTGCGTAATTTGCGGTCTGCGCAAGGTCAGTGATTATAGCTGATATTTCCGAGAATACGTTGGGGATTGATTTGTTCGTGGCCTTGATTTTGTGGAGTTGCTCTATTGATGCTGCGCTGCAGTCGTTTTCGACAAGGGATGCTTCCTTCAATTCGGTTTACTGCGTTATCATTTCTTGATCTTCTATCAATTCAGTGGTGTCAATGGCTCTGCTGTCGATGTTTGTTGGGGTTGTTGAAGTTATGTGCGCGTGTGGTACCTGTACTTATGCTATCCTTTGACATATCACACGTAAAACGTCACGTTCACCAGAGGACTCACCATTCCGTCAGATACAACTTTGTTATGACAAGTGGAACGCACATACAATGCACAGAAATTTGTCATCATTACTGATATCCGAGAGGCACAGGTTGGGCACAGGCAACGTGCCTATGGAGGTCGAAGGAATCGAAAGCACATTCTCTGACATTGCTCCTGGGATGTGTCCTTATTTTCTGATGTATGTGGGCATTGGGGAATTTGAAGTAGCACTGTAGCAGAGGTGCATGAAGGAGACGTTCAAAGGTCGACGTCATGAGTTGTGACATTGGGATATCACGAGAATCTGTTATGATTGTGACAACCAAATCATAGACGTTGTTGATTCAATGTTGAACATCCTGCTCTTGACCGTCATCTTCTCCCCCATACTTGGTTTCTTCCCCTGCTTTTCAAGAGACCGCACTGACCTGTACTGGCTCATCATCGTCCACGACATTGAGCAGGCATGAGCTAGTGATGACACGAGTATGCTTTGTAGGAGTCCCATAGTGTGCCACGACGAGCTGTCCTCACTTTCTGTGAGGGGCATAGTACTCCAACTACCCCTCATCGGGTTCAGCCTCGCCGCACTGCCTGAGTGTTCTCAGCTGTGAAATACTCCTTTCCATAGGTTTATATGTCGCCATTCTGTGTCTGGCTTTAAGGGATAATTTCTGCTGTGTTCTGGAATCTGGATGTGGACACTTGCGCAACAGGATGGACGGCACGTTGGATTGTGGTTATGGTTTCCAGGTCCCTGAATCCAATGATCTGATTTTGGAGGTGATGGGATTACCTTGATCTTTTTCTCGCTTTGTCGCCTCTTCTCTATAATTCCCAACACTCGCTCCACACAAGAGACATTCAAACGCCTCAGTAACACGGTTCAACGTCTTGCTCTCAAGCCATTCATCATTGCTTTCGTGTTATGCAAGGTGTTGATCGTAGACCTCCGGTTGCCGCGGCGTTTGTATGTTCTTTTGCGTCGTGAATGGTAATTTTGGCCTGACTCAAATCTTCGTCCACGCCTCTCAGTTCCCTTCACCCATATCGCCCCAAATACCACATTTTTCTGGTCTCTCCCTCTCCCTCTGTGTATCCCTGCCTCTTTACAGCTCATCTTCGTTCTCAATGGTTGGTTACGGTCTTTTGGTCATGTGCGATTACTACCGCCGTCACCTTCTGTGTTGCATCATTTCTCCTTTTCTCCGATTATGACTGGTTGGGTGTTCGGAATGGAGACTTTTACATTGTTCTCCAAGGGCGATGTTGAAGAGAAGAGGGTCCTGGCATGGTGTTTATGCTGCTCCCTAGGAGTGCGCTGGCCTCCATAGCTCCTCTGACGCGCATATAGTTGGTTATTCAATCAAATATCGCTTCAAATGCACTATTCCATGCACGCCTGGTTGACGCTGCACAGCCGCAATCACGACGCAGAGATGTGGAGCGTCTACCAGAACTGTTTGACGGGTTCATAATGATGAACTTGGATTTCACTATGGTTGCAGATGACGATTATCTCGGTCGTGATCGATGGAGTTCTCTCTGTGTTTTTTGCTTTGGGGGAGAAGACAGAGTTGTTTTCTTTTGATCTGTTTCGGGTGTGTCGGTACGATTGAGCGTGATGGGAGCGGCATTTGCTTCACGACGCACATACTCCTCTCTCGCAACCCTTCCAGTTGTCTCTCTGATAAACCATCTCGATCGAATCTGAATATGTTCGCCTTTCCAGTCCATCCTCTGTGTTCCTCGTCTGGTTTGCGTGTAAGTCCAATCACTACGTTGACGTTTTGCGTCGTTTACATAGGATGCTTTCGCAGTAAGGTCATGACAAGCGCCCACATTGGAAGGTTTGATCGGTTAATCGATCAGCAACGTGGAGAACCGCTGTAAGTTCTTTCTGCTCGGGCTCATTCCAGGTTTGTGCCGGTTTTCTAATCACCACCTAGCCTCAGAAATGCTGTCTCAATACTGAAATCATTGCATTAGATTAATGGTCATAACAATGGTGCGTTTATCAACCGCTAAAATCTTTTATTCCTATATTTGTGCATATGAGTCGACTTGACCACATAGGTTGGAACTCCCTTTGCCGGTGATATAGCGAAGAAATGCTCCCTTCCACTATCTGGACCCTCCTCTCCGCGTCGCGTATACCCTTCCTTGTCGCCCCACTCCACCTTATCCCAATTCTTCTGCCCGGCGTCGTATCGCCATGTATAATTGTGTCGTCCAATCCAGTTGACGAAAAAGTCGCCGTGGACGGCGTTCTTGAGTAACTCAACCATGGGGTACCCTAACTCTGTCTGCGTGCTTGTTTCGAACCAATAACGCGTCTCGTCTTCATCCCGGACTTTTGCACTATGTCTCGTGAGCTGCCGTTCGTTCTGAAGGGATGAAGACTGTTTCACGAATCGGGCGCGCTGGTAGGGAGTATTAGATTTGGATTTGGGCGTAGGTGATGGTCGTGAAGGCGTAGATGGTGGTCGTGGAACTATATTATCTTATGGTTAGTACGCATAGAGCTAATGACTTTGAAATTTGCCCTTCTTTCAATACTCCAATTTAAATTTGTCAATATTAATTTAATCTTTATGTACCGCGCAGACATGGCAGAGTCAGAACTGACATTGGCCAAACCGTGTATAAGATGTGTAAACCGTGCAGCGACGTGAAAAGCCGTGCTGTCATATAATTTTAAACCGTGTCTGCTGTAAGATAATGATGGTATAATGTATTTAAAGAGGTAAATTCCGGCCTTCGAGTTTCACGGAACCAAACAGAAAAGCAAGCTTGAGTATTGAAGGTCGAATCACTCCCGCGGGCGGCCAATAAATGGTTGCAGAAAAAGCCTTCGTAAAATTTAAAATAAATAATAAAGACTTATAGTTAAGCGAAATGCATCATAATATTATACCTTTGATCCTGGAGAAAAGCGTCCAAAATTTTGAATTTCATTGTAGCTAATTGTCCGACTAAAAGTCATGAAAAATGTTACCTTTTCGTTAGGCGTAAAAACAATAAAGATTCATATAAATGGCAACTGTATGCTCGATGAAAATCGGGAAATTTTCGCCTGACATAAACATCGACAAAAATAGAAATACTGAGAACAATTAAGTAGGACATAAAGTAAGCCTTTTCGTCGCCTTTTTGTTTGCCAAAAAGGCATCAACAAAAGTTGAACTTATTCAGAGGCGAATATTTAAATTTTCAAGATATCTTTTAGTGTAACGAAAACAATAACTTTGAATCATGAATTTTTGTATGACAAAAAGTGCGGGCAAATTTAATATACTTGTTTGACGAAAAGACAGCGCACGCTCAGCGACTCGCCGAGCGTGTGTTCAGCGACTCTCACAGC
>NHTK01000509.1:0-10808 GCA_002938355.1 Panaeolus cyanescens
ACACTGAGTAGAAACAGAGTAATAAAGAATGAAACAATCTAACACACCGACTATAAGATACTTACAAAAACACTGACATCGAGACTGGGAGCTATCGCAAGCAATATAATCCATCTGGATCAAGCAGGATTTATGAAAGGACATAGATTGTAGGCCAGGGCTTTACCCTGGCCCATACGAGGCCCAAATATATTATCATAACATTCAATTTAAATAGACATTGAAGACAATTTTGGCATATTAAGGTTGAGTACCAGTGTCGCTGCTCGCATTGCGATATTGGCATGATGCCTCATTACCCTTCACTCGTGCGCATAGCGATGCTTACCCCTGATGTTGCTGTATTCTGTCAATATGAGTCGTCTCAAAGACAAAGATAGGTTTTCTCACCCCCTCCTCCAGTAAGCCGCTTCTTGCTCGAGCCTGAGCTGTGAGCATTTCGTCTACCCCTCAGTAATGACCCAATCTCACTCCTCCTTATCTGGCTAATCGCGTTCAACGTTCAGCACCTATGACAAGTTACAACTTACGAGTCAACACGGTACTAGGTAGAGTTTGAAACGTCATCACAACTATGACGTATGGTGTAGTCCAGTTCACACCCTACGTCATTTTTTGAATTCTCCCATGGCCCCTTTCGAATAGCCTTTCTACGGCAAGAGTGGGGATTTTAAATCTTGAAGAAAAAAGGTCGAACATGATTAAATAAGCACCAAGAGTGTTGCAAGAGTGGGGATTAAAAAACCCACTGAAGGAAAAGGCCTGACGACCATTAGTAAGCGCCAAGCGTTATTAGTAAGCGCCAAGAGTGGGAATTGAACCCTTTTTGGGACACGAAAAAAACGGGGCATTGTGAACGAGTCCCCAATGGGCCTCGTAAAGAAGGATAGAGAACCATACAGACCTCGTTCACCTTCTCACAAGCTTATGTACAATTAAAGAGGAAAACGGCGCAATAATCTGCCTCGACCAAGAAAAGGCATATGACAGAATTCGACACGACTTCCTGTGGGCAACACTGCGGAAGCTAAACTTCCCAAACTCATTTATAATGATAATCCAAAGCCTCTATAGCAATGCAAACACACAGGTAATGATTAATGGTGTACTCAGTGAACCCTACAAAGTCACCCGAGGCGTCCGACAGGGAGACCCCCTATCCTGCCTCCTCTTCAATCTAGCAATTGAATCGCTTGCAGAAATGTTAAGAAAATCGAATTTAAAGGGTCTAAAAATAGATGAACAAGAACGAATTATTGCCTCGCTTTTCGTGGATGACACGACTGTATATCTCTCACAAAAAGATAATGTAGATGACCTATATAAAATGCTCGAAGAATGGTGCAGAGCATCGGGAGCAAAATTTAGCGTAAAAAAGACCGAAATCATCCCCCTGGGGTCAAAAACCTACCGAGAGCAAGTTACACAGTCCCGGAAATTAAATGAAAGCTCCAATCCAATCGACGAAAACATACACATTGCCGAAACCGGAGAACCGGTGCGCATATTAGGAGCATGGGTAGGTCATGAAATTGACCAAAACGCGATCTGGCATAAAACAGTCGAGGACATGAATGAAATGTTGAGGAACGGTGTCAGGGACACCAGAGGAGATCAGCGGATCGACGATCCCTGTTGTTCGGTTCCTCACCCATCAGACAGTCTCGTAACCATTTCTTTATCTTCCTCATTTGTAGTACTTGATAAAGACTCTTTATTATTCGATCTCATATATTAGTTTGCCTTCTGTACTATGGCCACCTCAGTCAATTATAATATCGACTGAGGTGAGCCACTTATTCCCCTTCATCGTTCACTGGACATTTTTCTGATTCATATTGTAGTTTATTTTCTATCTTTTCTAGGTCTGTAAACTACGAGTTATAGTCAATTATAATATCGACTGAGTTTATTTTCTATCTTTTCTAGTACCACGGATTATCTACTTCAACAGGTTATGGGCCTTTGCCGCCACTAATTGAGTAGTGGCACCGAATTAGATCCCGGGACTTTATCTTATCTTATCGCGCCCCCTTTGTGGCCACTCATCTTACATCGCAACATCTCTTTGTCTAAAACGACGCCCCAAACTACCTTCCTCTCTGACTTGCTTGACCCACGCCTACTGCTCTTATCATGCCTGCCGACACCCGCGGTCCCACTGACCCCACCAACAACCCCAAAACTGAAACTATCGAGATTCTTGCCTCTGACATTAGCCGTCCATCCATCTCCCTAGTCACCAGCCCCCCCAACGCCTTCACCTCTGACAAACTATGCGAAGCCAAGGGTAACTGGCGCGACTGGAAATGGGCCATGGAAGGCACCATTGGCCTCACCCCCCTCTGGGATTATATCCAAGGCTATGTTCCCTGCCCCGCCCCCGACCGAGAACCTCGCGCTTACCGAAACTGGATGAGCAACGATCGCATGGCCAGACTCTACATTGATTCCGCTATGGATCTCGACGAGGCGAAGGCTATGAATGTCAGGGACATCAAACCAGCCACCACTCTATGGTCAACGCTTCAGAGGAAATACGAGAACCTGGGTGCAGTAAATCAGTTCAGTCTCCTCGAGCAGGTATTCAGCACTGACCTTGAGGACGGCGACAATCTCCTTAAATCATTCAATGCTGGTGTCGAGCTCGCTACTCGCGCATACGGGTCCAAACTCACAAAGAACACATTCCAGGTTCTGGCACTCACGCGCATGATCTCTCGCATCCCATCTCTCTCCCACATCAAGACCACCATCTACACTGAGGTTCACCGTGCTGCGAAGGCCGGCAACCGCGATACCTATACCATAGAAGACGTCAGGGAATTGATCACCCAGCGTCAGTCGGAGATCATTACGGAGAAACGCAACAACCAGGCTACCGCTCTCGCCACCACATCCCACCACAAGAAATCTGACAAGCCGCCCGTTGTCTGCAGCAACTGCAAGGGTCTTCACCATTCCGCAGAGTTCTGTATTCGAGATGGCGGAGGAATGGAGGGTAAGACCGTCGAGCAATCGAAAGAGGCGAGGCGTAAGGCGAGAGAAGCAGCGAGGAATGGCGGGAAGACCACAAAGAAGGAGTCCAGCGCTAATGCCTCTACCAGCGAACCCACCCCCACTGTCAACTTCGCTTCGTTCTTCCCACTACCCAGCGTCAACGTCGATCAACACCCTGACCTTGCCCCTCGAACCGACCCAGAGCAACCCGAAGTGTGGTTCTCCCTCGAAGAGATCACCTCTAGCATTGACTGGAATACACATACCATTCGCACCGAGATCCCTGATAGCGCCAAAATTGCCTCTCCCATACCAGAAGCGCTTCGAACCTTCGTTCCCCCCTCCACGTCTCCCTTCCTTCTCGACTCTGGTTCGTCGATTCATCTCACACCTCACAGGGAGGATTTCGAAACCCTTCGACCCATCACTCCTCGACCAATAAAGGGTGTGGGAGGATCATGCATCGAAGCCACAGGCGCTGGAACCATTCGACTCCCAATCTCGGGGAACTCATCTGTTGCTCTTCAAAATGCCCTCTTCGTCCCCACCGCTTGCGTTCGCCTCATCTCCGTCTATCATCTTACCAAAGACTCCCACATAACCGCCCATTTCGACGACCAGCGCTGCTGGCTTACCCAGAACTCAGATAACGCCGTACTGGCTTCTGGCAGCGCTATTCATTCACGTCAACTGTACTCCCTCGATCTCCATGCCCTCAATACCTCATTCCACACTTCGAAAGCCGCCGATTATGACACATGGCACCGTCGCCTCGGACACGCAAACCCTCGCGCCCTCCAGGAGATGGCCAAACTTGGTCAAATCAAAGGTATGCCCACCAAATTCTCCCATACCCACAAATGTGACTCATGCATATTGGGGAAACAGACTCGCGCTTCGATTCCAAAGAAGAGACCTGAGGGAATAGGGCACAGAGCTACGAAGAGGTTGGAGAAGGTGTGGGTAGATCTTACTGGTCCACAGAGTACTATGTCGCGAAATGGAATGTATTATGTGATGAATGTAGTCGACGATTTCTCCTCATTCGTGTGGTCGATCCTCTTGAGAGCAAAATCCGACGCTTTTACCGAACTACAAGCCTGGGAGAAAGCTAGGACACTCGAAGTGGGATACCCCGTTCACAGGTATCGAACCGATAACGGCGAGCTCAAAAGCAACGAAATGGAAGCCTGGCTAAAGTCGAGAGGAACCACACATGAATTCACCGCACCAAATACCTCTGCTCACGCCGGCAGAGTTGAACGAATGCATCGAACGCTTATGGCAAAGGCTCGAACCATGCGTATCGACGCTGGTTTACCTGAATTTCTCTGGGACAAATTTTATCTGACGGCATCTCATATCCATGTCAAAACCGTCACACGAGCTAATCCTGACGGCAAAACTCCTTGGGAATTGTGGCATGGGCGAACACCAAACTATTCCTACCTACGCGAGATCGGTTGCAAGGCGTATGTGCTTATCCTGAACTCAAACAACCCGAAAATCCTCGAACGGTCGATCGAGTGCATTCTCATTGGATATGAACCACATGCACACGCCTACAGGTGCTACCACCCTCCATCGCAAAAGGTGATCTCTTCCACACACGTCGAGTTCATCGAACGGCACCAGCTACCCTCCTCGAACCAAACCCCATCTGAGACACCACCTTCGACAACTCCAACGCCTCCGATCGCCACAACAACACCCTCTTCGGAACCTGACTCCCTCGACTACGACGAAGAGGATCTATACCATGACCCAGATCCTCAACCCCTCGATGATCTCCCACCACCACACAACCCCACACCGCCTGCACCTGCGCCCCCAAAACGCTCGAACCGCATTGCTGATGCGGCAGCGAACGGGTCACTCACCCGTGAGGATCGACTACAGCGTGCAATACAAGAGAGTCGTGAAGCAGCCGCTCGTCGCAAACAACACCGTGACGAACAACAGGCCGCACGAGCAGTGCGCTCCGACCTCGAACAACTCCCATTCCAGGATGTCGATGACACCCAATCCCTCGTCTCAGAATTGGAAGTCCTCCTCACTT
The DNA here is from genome assembly GCA_002938355.1 of Panaeolus cyanescens. Lineage (NCBI taxonomy): Eukaryota > Fungi > Basidiomycota > Agaricomycetes > Agaricales > Panaeolus > Panaeolus cyanescens. The sequence continues at coordinate 5,060 of NHTK01000509.1, forward strand.
CACTCAACGTCTCACCACACTCCTTCCTCACGCACAACACAATCAGCAGGATCCGCGATTCGATCGACGTTTTCAATTCATCTATCGACGACGAAGACGAATCTGATCCCAAGACCTGGGCAGAGGCTAAGGAATCACACGACGCTGACAAGTGGATTGAAGGCGACGAGGCAGAGGTTAAATCACTCCACGACATGGGTGTATTCAAGTGGGTTCCTCGCTCTGAGATCCCCCCAGGATATCGACTCCTTCGTCCCAAACGAGTCTTCAAGCGGAAGAGGGATGAAAACGGCATCGTCGTTCGACACAAGGTTCGAATCGTCGTAAAAGGTTTTGAACAAATATATGGCAGAGACTATCACAGCACCACTTCCCCCACCGCTCGAATGGAGTCATGGCGCCTCCTATTCCACATCGCTGCCGCCCTAGACTGGGAAATGAACCAAACCGACGTCAAAACTGCATTTCTATACGGCATTCTACCAGAAGACGAGATCCAGTACATGGAACCCCCCGAAGGCTGCACACCACCAGGCCTCGAGGGACATGTTTGGAGGATTGAACGCGGTCTATACGGGATGAAACAAGCCGGTAGGATTTGGAACAAGACGTACGACCTCGCAATGAAAGGCTGGGGCTTTTCCCCCCTCAAATCCGACCCATGTGTCTACTGGCGAAAAAGGGAGTCTGGGATCGTGATTACGGCCGTTCATGTTGACGACAGCGGTACAATTGCCTCCACGGACAAAGCGCTACAGGAGTTTAAGGAGGAGATGAAGGGTAAATGGGAAATCACTGACCTGGGAGAGCCAAAGCATATCGTTGGGATAGCCGTCGAACGAGACCGGAAATCGAAGACAATCCAACTCTCACAAACCGCCCTCATCGACCGCATCATAAAACAATTCGGACAAGCCAACGCTCACCCAGTATCCGTACCAATGGACCCAAGCCTCAAACTTATTCGACCCTCAAAAGATCAAATCGATACAACCCTTCAGAATAAACTCCCGTATCGCTCCCTAGTTGGGTCACTACTCTACCTCGCCATCGGCACCAGACCCGATCTAGCATTCGCTATCCAAAACCTCTCTCAATACCTCGATTGCTACAACGAATCGCACTGGAACGCCGCAATCAGAGTCGTACGATACCTTAAAGGAACTCGACATCTGAAGCTCACCCTCGGAGGACCAAACTCAATCTCTCTCTTTGGCTATACCGACTCCGACTGGGCACAATGCCATACGAATCGTCGAAGCGTCGCAGGATATGGCTTCACCCTGGGAGGCGGACTGATCAGCTGGTCCTCAAAGAAACAACAATCCGTTGCGACCTCATCATGCGAAGCTGAATACGTTGCAGCATTCGAAGGATCGAAGGAAGCAATGTGGCTCAAACAAGTACTCGAAGAACTCCAATTCATCTCATCTGAAATCCCCCCACATATATTCTGCGACAACCAAGCCGCCATCATTCTCTCCGAGGATCCATCCCTACACGCACGCGTCAAACATATGGACATCCGGTATCATTACCTCCGCGAACGAGTCAACGACGGCGACATCACCCTATCATACATCAACACCAAAGACAACATCTCAGATATCTTCACAAAAGCGCTTCACAAGGGAACATTCACTCGACTACGAACATTTACTGGACTATCATGACAGGAGGAGTCATTACCTCACTCCGCTGATCCCCTTGGTGAGGAGGAGTGTTGAGGAACGGTGTCAGGGACACCAGAGGAGATCAGCGGATCGACGATCCCTGTCGTTCGGTTCCTCACCCATCAGACAGTCTCGTAACCATTTCTTTATCTTCCTCATTTGTAGTACTTGATAAAGACTCTTTATTATTCGATCTCATATATTAGTTTGCCTTCTGTACTATGGCCACCTCAGTCAATTATAATATCGACTGAGGTGAGCCACTTATTCCCCTTCATCGTTCACTGGACATTTTTCTGATTCATATTGTAGTTTATTTTCTATCTTTTCTAGGTCTCAATTATAATATCGACTGAGTTTATTTTCTATCTTTTCTAGTACCACGGATTATCTACTTCAACATGAAATCCTACGGAGATGGGGGAAAAGCTTCCCCACGCAGGAGGGTCGAAGGCTAATAGTAGGAATGTATGTCGCAGGAAAAACACAATACCTAGCCCGAGTACAAGGAATGCCCATAGAAATAGAAACCAGGATACAAAGAATGATAAACAAATTCATGTGGAACAGCGAAACAGATACCTTCTCTCCACCAATACAGAACAATGTTCTCACCGACACAATAGAAAGCGGTGGGAGGAAGGTTCTGAACATAAAAATACGAAACGAGGCAATAAACATAATGCGCCGTGACAATCTAGCTTTGCTTGAAGCGCTTTGGTTGAATTGATGATGTTGATGTGCGGTCAGCCAAACGTGAGCCAAATGGGGCAGTCGGAGGACTCGGACTCCATGTTTCAGTTCGACACATATGTAGGGCTGGGCACGAGACCTCCTGACATTACTTACAAGACAGGCACAAGATTGGCTTTGATGATACAGCGTGCGTGAGGGGGTTCGAAGGAGTCTGCCCAAGGTCGTCTTGTGAAATACCCAGTCTTACCACTAATGGCATCGTGTCGACGTTACATCTTGTATCGATCCAGCCTGGAGACCGAGTCTTCCGACTGCCCCATTTGGCTCAAGTTATTCGCTTATGAGTCCTATTTATAGGACGAATTTTTACACCCGAGTTCCTCCAAACCGTCGATACCATTACATTGTCTTACTTAAGCGCGAAGTCATCGTTCTACTTAAAACCCTAATCGTTATCGAATATCTTACTTTCGATACCTTACATCCCTCTCGTCATATTCATTCTCACTCGTATATTCATTTGAATACACCAACGTTAAGTAGANGATACCATTACATTGTCTTACTTAAGCGCGAAGTCATCGTTCTACTTAAAACCCTAATCGTTATCGAATATCTTACTTTCGATACCTTACATCCCTCTCGTCATATTCATTCTCACTCGTATATTCATTTGAATACACCAACGTTAAGTAGAACCATAACACAGGCTAGACCCACCTCCACCCCTATCTCCAGCTCCAACAGATCTGAACCTCTCGCGCTAACTCGCACTTCAAGTTCTTTCCATCTTAAACTTTCTATTTCTATCCTTGTATCTACTTATAAACCATTCAAGTTCTAGCCTGAGATCTATTAGCATCATCGCCTCTTCAGCCTGAAAACTAGTACTAACAATAGTCAAAGGAGTAACTTGGTACATTAAGCACCCCAAAACTGACAATAAAATTTTGTAGTACTACCAGTCTGTGAGTCGAATGACAATTCAGTCGTCCTTGGGACAAGGGGGGATCCAAATTCCCAACCTGCGGAAGAAGGAAAAAACTTGGCCTCGGAACACCTCCTCTCTCTGAGCTGTCTCTTCCACCCACCGCTTCAAAATGAATCTCTCAACAACAAACATTCCACCATGAGGGACCCGGAATCCTCCAACTTTTTCTTTCGCAGGGAACTCTTCTACATCGAAGAAACAATATGGAAAGCGCACTGCCAATACTAGCTTCAACAAAAGGGATATCAGCTCAGAGAGCGGTATTCGCCCACTTGGAAGCCTGACTGGACCAAGGGGGTGATCCATACAGAAGTAAAATATGGCGAGCCTGTTTCGAATGAGAAACGACAGGACGATGTCTTTCTATTTGAATTTGAATTTGAAGAGGGCGAGAAACAAGCTGAGACTCGACCGTCAGCTCAGGAGGCGGTCCTCATTCACCGGCACCCCTCAACAACTTTTCCCATCAATGGGCTGACAGGGTTCAGAAGGTTGATGACTTTCAAACGACTTTCTCAAAACATGACAGTCATCCAGTCTAGTCCAGTCAACAACGCGATAGGTTATAAAAAGGAGCAGACTTGATTCAGGGTTTGAACGAAATCAGCCTCGAGTCTTTAAGCTTTGCCCTTTGCGCGCCAATTTGTGTCGATATGTCAGACCCTGAACCATCGACTTCCAATCAGCAACACAAAACCACCTCTAGTATATTCAGCATCACCACAACGAGCATGCTTGCCAAACTTTCTGCCAAATATCCTCAATATCTTCGGAAGAAGTGGCATTCCAAACTCCATGCGGCTCTCACTGTAGTCATTAGCTGCATGGCCTTTGTTGGCAATGAGTCAGATGTGACAGTATCCTTACAAGTTCTCAATTCGTAAGTCGTTCCAATCCTTATAAGTACCAGTGGATAACAAGTCGATAATGCTAAACATTCATTTTGTGATTCAGTATTCTCGAGAACGACAAGAGAGTACAAGATGAAGTTGAGGCCTTGTATTCCCAGGACGCAATACACTTGCGACAACTTATGAAACTGCTCCGCAGCATACAATTTCTCGACGAGGTTATGAAACCCCTATTGCATCGACTCAAGGTCCGCAAGTTATCATCTTTTTATTTATGACTTACTTATAATATATGAAACTACAGGAAGAGAGCGGGAAAATAGGCCAGGCAGTTTCATGGGCCGCTAGCAGTCAAGGTGGCTTGCAGGCGGGTGGAAAGAGTTTAATCAAACTTTGCCAGACTCGTCCTGACTTGCGGCCCCTACTTTTCACTCTCAAAGAAAACTGTAAGTTTCTATAGTATCTGTGTGCGATTTCTCAATCATAAAATATCAATTTATTTGAACTCCAGTGTCCTCGTCCGCTCTGTATCCCGAGATAGTGACCATAATTTCGAATGCATTGGAGGCAATCCCAGATGCTGGATTCCAGCCTCTGTCAGGCGAGAATACAGCAATGGTCTCAGAAAGAGGCGCACTCACAGCTCAATTCGATCGTTCCATCAGCGAGATAGCCATGGAGTCGGCATATTCCCCGAACCCCAACTTTACGAGCACCATCCCCGCTGCCGAGCAGATCCCATCTCAATATGAACGCTTGGTCGATACTGCTTTTTCTCTGGAATATCGAACCAACCGGGATGACACTAGCGGTCCAAGTGACCTGCTTCAGAATATAGTCCAGGTTGCAAGAGAGCTGGATCACGCAGAGGACATTAGGAGTGATTTAGCAACGACCGACATCCAAACACAGATTGGCCAAAGTCTTCTGGATGAGTTGTCTGAAGAAGTCAGGCGGAGCGTGGACACCTTTCTCAGCACCGTCGAACGAGGCTCTACGGTGTCCTCGGGGGACGAAAGCGTCAGTACAGTCTCGGCTTTGATTGGCAGCTACTCTTCTCAGGCTCGTCATGCATCATGGCTCTCAGGCTGGATCCGAATGATCCTGGTTTACACTATGACTTTGAAGCTTGTAGGCTCACTTTTGGAAAGCGAATAATTATTGCCATAATTACATTATTTTGTTGTTCCTTGATTTTATTCTCCCTCCATAATCTCAATTTGAATTCTTCATGGTTCAGAGCGGATGATCTCAACACTGGTCCGTTCGCTTGCCAATGGGGGGATGCTTCGGTGGCTGCCTTGGAAAATCCAACCCATAGCTTTTATGTCAACTCTTAATTAATTATTAAAAGAGCGTCTTCTACATATCAAGTATCATAATAATGATAATAGTTTCAGAATTGTAACAGGTTTTAAAAGAACGATGTATATGTTTGTATTCAAGTGCAACTTACGAGTATCGTTCGGCGGCTATATTAGGTACTTATAATCCATCCCTCCTACTAGTACCATAAAAAATTAAACTTAAACCTCCCT
>NHTK01000511.1:0-20247 GCA_002938355.1 Panaeolus cyanescens
AAATTATTTTATGATTCAGGATGTTCTGTGGGGCAAAAATTTACAATATATGGTTTTTTATTTGTCGAGAGAAAATGGCCGTTGGTAGACGGGAATATACAAATGGGGAATTGATGGGGAAAGGCTCATCGAGCCTCGACCAAGCCCTGACCAAACCTTGACCAAACCCCCACCAAGCCCTGACCAAACCTCGACCAAGGGCTTCATGATCTTTTGAGTACGTATCACAACCAACTGTCTTCTAACACACATTATATAGGTCATGAAACCTTCGAATTTCCGACAAAATTTACCGTCATANTTGATGGGGAAAGGCTCATCGAGCCTCGACCAAGCCCTGACCAAACCTTGACCAAACCCCCACCAAGCCCTGACCAAACCTCGACCAAGGGCTTCATGATCTTTTGAGTACGTATCACAACCAACTGTCTTCTAACACACATTATATAGGTCATGAAACCTTCGAATTTCCGACAAAATTTACCGTCATACTTCAAGTTGAGAAAAAAAAGTACCCTTAGTTTGATTGAGTCAGATTTCGCAGTCATGGTGTCTATATTTAACTTGAAGAACTAGCGGCCACGCCAGATACTAGTACGACTAGTACTCTCAAGTTAATCAATCAACCAAAACGCGCCAATCGACTTTTAAATCTATATGAGGTCATGTTATAAGACGCGCATATTCGCAGGTGAACGCCGTACAGGATGGTACAGAAAGGGAGATACACAAGAGATACACCTTCACATTTTGAGCGGAAGCAGCAGGCGCGAAATCCCACGGAGGTTTCGGCTCCAGGCGACGCGAATCATGAACATCTTGTGAATCACTCTTCCAATCGATGCGAATGACTCAAACGCTACCTGTATGTGCCATTTAAACGGCGTGGAGGAGTCCTGTGTCTAGGTATACCCCCCAGACCTGTTAATAAGGTGACATATCCTTCTAGATCTCTCCCTCATGAGTTTCAAGAAACAGCCAACGAATAGATCTAGAGGAGGTGTTCTGATCAAACTCCAGCCCAATATCAATCTTCCCCTGAAGGGGCATCGAGAAGACCAAAAGAAAGCAACTGTTGCATTGGATTTACCCCTTGAGATGCTCATGGAAACACTCGGTCATTTCAAGACATTCCCAGAAAAATACAGGCATGACTGGTTTTATGGCCAGACTATGCCCCTAGACTATCTTGAGCGAACCGACGTTCTGCGCTCGTTGTCGCAGACATGTCGACAATGGCGTCAGTGGTTTTTGCCTATTCTTTGGGAGATGCTTACAGTGGGCCCATCGCACTCGGAGCTTCGACACACTGAGCCCCATCGAGTCCTGGGCGAAAGATTATTGTGGCAGAATGCTTTTGTGCAGCAGAACCCACAATTAGCATCGAATGTGAGGTGAATATCGTGTTAACTCAAATACGGGATGATTCTCATTTCTCTCTCGTCAGAACCGTGAGCGTGTGTCTCGGTAATTACGACACGAACAATGTTCTATCCGCTTTTGTGGAGATGATAAAGCTCCTCCAAAACCTATACACGATTCAAATTATTTGGATGGACCACGAAATTACCGCCGTTCTCCCGAGGGAGCTCCAAGGGCATGTCTTCCCGCAAGTCCGTGAGCTATGTCTGCCCCCTCACGCGTACCCTATGCTACAATGCTGCCCAAACGTTATTAAAGTCGGTCAAATTAGCATTGCAGACGGGGGAGTCTTAATTAAAACGATAAAACATTACTGTCATCGTGTGGAGGTGATTGAAAATCTCTGCATTGGAGGTGAACTGGTTAAAGGTATGTTTATAGTATGTCCGACCACTTCACGCCCCTTTCTGACGAGAGTGCGCCCGTTCTCAACCCGAAGACGTCCCCAAGGCAGTTCCGAATCTCAAATCGATAGAGTTCAATCTACAACCGCACGCAGTCCGTATCATTCTCCACCCTCAAACATTACAGTGCTAACAGTATCCCATCTTTAGCGCATCTTCGCCTCTCGTGATGATTTCGATTCATTCAAAGCCCTCGAGCGGTTACACAGTATCACGATATCACACATCGACCTTACCCGCTCGATGTGGAATTATCAGATGCAAAATGGTCGTTTCGAAGACGCAGTACGAGGAAGCGAACGCGCGCTGAGGGACGGGAAATCAACGCCCAGCCCGAAGACGCTTTTCTTGCAGACGTTTGACTACAGGAAGATAGTCAACATCGTTCATAGTACTAGTCATCATGAATAAATGGCACTATGTCGCGATCCGGGCTCGCAGTATACCGCGTGGAGTGCTTCGTACGTGTATAAAATGCGGGACTGTGAAATTCAAGTGAAATTGAAGCGACTATTTCAAGCAAAGGGCATCATGATCAAGCTCTTCCGTTCGAAAAGCTTATATCAATGTACATATTCGTTGAATCTTCAAGTTGATTTATGTTATGATGATGATGTATCGATATCCCGTATATGGGGAGAGATTCAACATCAAAAAATGCATGAAAAGGTTTGACCTTACATTGCACAAAAAATTCGGATACGGGGAATCGAACCCCGAGCTGCCGCGATCACTCAGAATGAGAGGCGGCAATGTTAGCCGTTACACCATATCCGACATGTCTTGGTTGTAGATAAGGATGACTAACTTGGCAATCGCAGGATGTGGGAATTTCTTTCCTCAGTCTTCGATCAAAAATTTGGTGCTCGAGTTCAACGCCGACTACGACGATGAGGAAGCAGTTGGATCCACGAATTCCTATTCTCATCAACAATAATGTCAAAACTAACCACAGGTCGTTTATCGTGCTTGTTGGAGACAAGGGCAGGGACCAGGTCAGTTAATACTCACCTCTCTTTTTGACTAGCCAATGTAACCTTTCCTAGATTGTAAACCTACATTATTTACTCTCACAAGCCCGTGTATCTTCACGCCCGTCAGTTTTATGGTGCTATAAAAAAGACCTTGGATTTACGAGTCATCGGAAAAAGCGCGAAGCCAAAATCAAGAGGGATGTAAAACGAGGAATCCGAGAGGCAAACGAGCAAAACCCCTTCGAGGTTTTTGTAACGGTAACGGACATCCGATATACGTGCGTTTCTTATTGTTATAATCAATTTATGGGTACCTGAGAGTTCAAAAATTATGTAGGTACTATAAAGAGTCGCATAAGATCTTGGGTAACACATACGGAATGTGTGTGCTTCAAGATTTTGAAGCCATTACGCCCAACCTACTCGCGCGGACGATCGAAACCGTAGAGGGTGGTGGTTTGATTGTTCTTTTGCTCAAGACCATGACGTCTTTGAAGCAGCTATATACAATGACTATGGTATGACCGTATATCTTTCCCAGTACTCAAAGGCTAACCTGTTTAAAAGGATGTCCATGCGCGGTACAGAACCTCCTCTCATGACGATGTTGTGGCCAGATTCAACGAACGCTTCATCCTGTCTTTGGGATCCTGTCCAGATTGTCTGGTGTTGGATGATGAACTCAACGTTCTGCCAATCTCTCGCGGAAAAGACATTGCACCGATCGCTGACGCTCCAGGCAAGGAGAAAGAACACGAGACAGAGTTGAAAGAGTTGAAGGATTCCTTATCTGATACAAAACCAGTTGGAGACTTGGTCAAGCTCACCAAAACGACCGATCAGGCACAAGCATTGCTTACATTCATCGACGCCATTGCGGAAAAGACACTTTCTTCGACGGTTACCCTTACAGCAGCTCGTGGTCGAGGAAAGTCGGCGTCATTGGGATTAGCGATTGCTGCTGCCCTTGCACATGGGTACTCCAACATCTTTGTCACCAGTCCCAGCCCAGAGAATTTGAAAACTCTATTTGACTTTGTCTTCAAAGGACTGGACGCTCTGGGATACGAGGAACACTTGGACTACGATATCGCAGCTGTTCCCATTCAAAATACCACTGGAGGCGCAACTGGAGAGGGTGGGAAGGCTATTGTGAGGGTTAACGTATTCAGAGATCATCGTCAAACGATTCAGGTGAGTAACAGCCCAGCCATTGTGCTTTTATACATATTAAATAGTTTATCCATCCTGTAGTACATCCAACCTGAAGATGCCCACGTCCTCGGACAAGCTGAACTCGTTATCATCGATGAAGCCGCCGCTATCCCACTTCCTCTTGTTCGCAACCTCATCGGACCTTACCTTGTATTCATGGCCTCGACAATCAACGGCTATGAAGGCACAGGTCGTTCTCTTTCCCTTAAACTCATTCAACAACTCCGCGAAAGCACGAGACCCTCTCTATCAAAAGACGCCTCTGCAGATGCCGCAGAAACAACAGCGTCAACCTCCAAAAAGCCAACGATCAAGGCACCTCCAAAAGTACGAACTCTTCGAGAAATCAAGCTGGAAACCCCCATCCGTTACGCACCAGGCGATGAAATAGAAAAATGGCTGAACTCCCTCCTTTGTCTGGATGCTACCATCCTCCCTCGCTCGTTGAGCACTCAAGGCTGCCCTCACCCCTCCACTTGCGAACTATTTTATGTTAGCCGAGATACCCTTTTCAGTTATCATCCTGCGTCTGAAGTCTTCCTCCAACGTATGATGGCGCTCTACGTTGCTTCACACTACAAAAATCAACCCAACGACCTACAACTCCTTTCAGACGCACCGGCACATCATCTCTTCGTTCTGTTACCCCCAATCAAAGACGATGAGAGTCACCTTCCTGAGCCACTTGTGGTATTACAAGTCGCATTGGAAGGAAAGATCAGTAAGGCTGCTATCATGGAGGGCCTTGGACGTGGAATACGTGCTGGTGGAGATATGATCCCTTGGCTTATCACCCAGCAGTTCCAGGAAAATCGTTTCGCTGAACTCAGCGGCGCTAGGGTTGTCAGGATAGCCTGTCATCCAGATTATGCCAGCGTTCGTGATCCCGGATTTTTCCCATTTATCACACTACTAATATTTTGATTTTAGATGGGATACGGATCAAGAGCACTAGAGGCTCTCAATTCTTTCTATAGTGGCGAATACTTCAACCTCAATGAAAATCCTCTACCTGAACCTAAATACCCCAACACAGCTGCTATTGATTCTGTTAGTGTCCCATTTGCTAATTTTATAACAGCAATCGCTCACCTTGACGTAGTCAACGGACCTACTAACAGAAAAACCAACTGTTCGTTCTGCATCTGAGATGCCCCCACTCCTACAACGCCTCTCTGAGCGTAAACCAGAGAGTCTTGACTACCTTGGTGTTTCATATGGACTGACGCCACAACTTCTGAGGTGCGAGCGATCCCGTGTCAGGCGCTACATCATCTAAATGCACCGTTAGATTCTGGAAGCGAGCAAGTTACATTCCGCTTTACATTCGTCAGACAACAAGTGAACTCACAGGCGAGCACACCTGTGTGATGGTTCGGGGCCTAAACAGCTCCGTTCAGAGCGAGCTGGAGTGGTTGCATGAGTTTGCAAAAGGTTGGCATTCTCGCCCATATGATCCCAGCGAACGAATCTAATGAACATTTAGACTTCCGGCGACGATTTGTCTCTCTCTTGTCGTATAAATTCCGCGAATTTGGATGTGTCACGGCATTGAGCGTCTTGGAGGCGGCCAACGCTGGTGTAATTGAAGAAGCTGGTGGTAGGTTACTTTCATCATCCACGAAAGTCTTCTGCTGATCAGTCTCCTATAAAGCTGAGCTCTCTGCTGCGGAGCTCTCTGTATACTTCACGCCCTTCGATTTGAAGCGTCTGGAGTCCTACGCAAACAACATGCTCGATTACCACGTCATTCTAGACCTCTTGCCCGTTGTTGGAAAACTTTACTTCGAGAAGAGGTTGGGTGGCGGCGATGTCAAGCTGACGGCGGTTCAAGCGAGCATTCTTTTGGCCCTTGGTCTTCAACGCAAGACTGTTGAAGAGCTTGAGGTACGCCGTTGATCTGTAAACGAGCTGCAACATCTCTAATCAATTTTCCATACAGGCCGAACTCCAACTTCCTGTCAACCAGACTCTCGCGTTATTCGGAAAGATAATTCGAAAGATTAGCAAAAAGCTGGTGGACATTCAGAAGGTCGCTATTAGCTCGGAGCTCCCTGAACCAAGCAAGCTGGCGTCCTCACGAATTGAAGGACAGGAAAAGGGTTTCATTGAGAATGCGTCTGCTGCAATGGCAATGGAACTCGATGAAGCTGGCAAAGAGGAAACCTCCGCACTCAAAGAGCGGCAGCGTCAAATCATCGACTCGCTCGACTTGAAAAAGTAAGCCTCGGTATTCGTCTGTGCTTTGCTATTCGGTCAGCATTTGTGCTTACCCTTCTGTTTTAGGTATGCCATTGACGACTCGGCAGCCGATTGGTCGCAAGCTGAAGCCCAGATTGCGAATCTAGGAAGCGGCAAAGCCACAGTAGTCAGTGTGAAGGGATCCCAACCGGCCCCACAGAAGAGAAAGGCAGAAGGTGGTGTTGACACATCAGAGTCAAAGGCGAAGAAGACGCGCAGGTCGATGAAAGGCAAACAGCGATGATATCAATACATAGTCGCACAGGTTAGCTATGTTGCCACTTTTTCGGCCTATCTGTATGACCAATTTACTGGGGTTCAATGATATTATTTTACACGTTTCCCGCGTTATTCAGATTTATATTGGGACTTGATTGGAACACAGATGATGCGTCCAGGCTAGTCATGTGTACCATCGACACTATTACGTGAACGGCTCGTGCATTGTGGGACACTCTTATAAGACGCCCAACACCTGGCAAGATGATTGATTTCCCTCCTTTCTGTCTTTCCACCAACGCAGCCAGCAAGATAGCGAACGATGCCTATAATTCCTTTGGCGTGCTTGACATGTGGACTCGAGTTCTCAACTGTGGGTCTCATGGCCATGCATTGCCTTACGATGAAGCATACCCGCTTGTCATTTTGCTGTTTTCGCTGTGGAATAGGCTTCAGTGACGAGACATCTATGAGAGAGGTATGATACCTGTCGCTGGAAATAAACATCTTGTATAGACCTTTTAACTGCAGCATACGGATGGGGGACATGTTGTGAATTCTGACGGACCACCACCGACGAACCAAATACAAGATGCCCATGATCGTTCTGCAAACAGATCTGAAGACCCCCCACTTGCGATGCCCATACCCGCCAGTCGCGGAACAGCTATCCCCAGCGCCTCACAAGCGGCTAGATTCACTTGTGATGGACAAAAATGTAGAGCCGTGTTCTCTAGTCATACCGAGCTTCTGCATCACAAGGCGACAAAGAAATCTGTACATCACTTTTTCTGTCTGCTGTGTTCTTTATCATTCGAGAAGGAAACAAATTTGAACAAGGTGCTATCTTCAAAATTCCCCGCTGTTTCATGTCCATGCACTCATTGATATTTCAACTAAAATCCCCAGCATCAGCGCACAGAGGCACACCTCGGAAGATGTAAAGTCTGTCCATTCTGCCAAAAGGTTTTCTTGAGCGCAGCGCAAACGGCATACCACGTTGAAAGCCGCCAATGCTCACCGCCAGATGTCACAAGCACAGTGCAACAGGTTATGGTCGCCCAAATACGGACGCCCAGACACCGGTGCTACGTATGCAACGATGTTTTCTCGAAAAGGAAGCTTGTAGAGGTATAGTACGATACTTGTGGCCCTTGTAAAAACTAACGGTCCTTGCCTCTTTGCAGCACTTGAACAGTATTTCGCATATTAGGACTTGCAATACTTGTCCCTTCTGCAAGAAAATTTTCACCAATCCCAAACGTACATTCGATCACGTTGCAAAGGACGAGTGTAAAGCAAATATCCGGGAGGTCGACCGGGACATGATACAAGAGCAACTTCACGAGATACATTGTTCACGATGCCCAGCAGGCTTCGTCAACCAAGCCGACCTACAGCAACACTATGCGACAGCCCTTCACTACTGGTGCTTTGCCTGTTCCAAGCACCACAAGTCAGCAGGCGAGCTATCCTCTGTAAGAGATATCTGTGCTGCTGCCTACGAATGACGCGACTGACGGGTGGTTCTTGTCTCCAGCATCTGAAATCCATCGAGCACGCCAGAAATTCCTTATCCTGTCCTTTCTGCCCCGAGAGGTTCGATCAACCCACCAGCACTGCACAGCATCTTGTTGAGAAGACTGGATGCACTGGTGTTAGTAACGGATGTGTCACAGACCATGCACTTGGGCGTGCTCTCGTGCAGATTATGCCCCCAAACCAGACTTTGCCAACGCCATCCCCAACTCAAACATCTTTTACAAAGACCCAACAGAAATCACTGGTATCCAATACTGCCCAGGCTTCGACCTCCACAGTTCAATACAAAGCAACGCAATCAGCCTTCAACGGTCGAGCCTATATCTGCTCTCTATGTCAGAGGGACTTTACGACGCTGGAAGGTCTCAACAGTCACCTCCAGTCTTCAGTACACAGGGCTTCAGGTGGCAGCTTCTCTTGTCCCAAGTGCAGTCGAGAATTCCGCGAGTTGTCGGGTATGGTGCAGCACATCGAGTCTGGCTCATGTGGCTTCACCATGCCCAGGCAAGTCGTTGACCACGTTCGCGAGTTAACGGCCCAGTATGCTCAGCACCGATTGACGTCTTGAAAGCCAGGCGATTTGTCCATGTCAAGGGCCGCTAGGGAACCGCGATGATCATGGAAATGCTCTGCCAGTTCTCCATGATCATATCGATGACCAAGTCGCTCGTGGCATCTGAAGAACAATATCATCCCCCAAGGTTATGGCATCTTGAACGGTTTGCAAAATCTATGAAATAAGTACGAATTTATCATGTTTTTTGAAGTAGTTATCAAGTTCTCCGTATGTCCAGCCATTGGCTTTTGTAAAAGCGTCATGGGCGCCCAGGCGATTTACTTACCATCACTTAACGGCGGGTGAATACAAGCGGTACCCTGATCGGACTGTACAGGTACACACTATGAGATAGCGAAAAATAAAAAAAGAGGATGTAGCACATACGTTAATGTCATAAAGTTCTCGTTTGCCATTATCCTCGACTTGCGCTCCTCAAACGTTTCATTTGCAAACTGAGGCTCTTCCTTGACTGAGATCTTATACTTCGCCACAAGCATAGACAGGATTACTACGGCCTCGGTTTCAGAAAATCTGGGTAAAAGCAGAAAATTAGAAGTTAAACAGACGGCAGAACAGCACAATACTCGCCTACGACCAAGACAAGCACGCGGACCTGTAAATGACATGAGACGGGGAAGTAGAACACGTTAAAGCGGGCGTACCGGCACTGAAAGGCAGAAAGGCGTCTCGAGGCCAATCAGGTTGCAGGAAGCGAGAAGGTTGGAATGAATGGGGTTCAGACCAGTACCGAGCTGCATGAGAAGGCGCACAATTGTTAAGAGCAGCAAGGCCAAAACTGTTTCCTGTACATACGGTTATAGTGAATAGCAGTACTGCAGATTGCGACAAATGATCCTTTAGGTACTGGGATGCTTTTCACATCGCCGTTGATATTTTGAGTCGTGAGCACGGTATCTTCAGCACATGCTTTTGGGAAACCTGGTACCTATAACACGAGTTATTTCAGAATGATGTCCGTAAAATACAATGGACCAACTCACTGGAGGATATAACCTCAAAACTTCGAGGAATACACTTGTAAAAAAATCAGTCCAATTTGATATATTTCCCGCTCAGAGCAAACGAAGCCTCCTTACGCCATAGAATAAGTCAACGAGCTCATGTCTTCGTAGGTCTTTTGAAGATAAAAATGTTATTGTTAGTTGTCAATCATCGATTAATAATACGGGGTCATACCGGGTCGCGAGAGTCCTGTAATACGGATGTAACATGCTGGTAAAGCTTCTCCTGTTCATCGGGGTAGAGAGCCAAGAGAGCAAATGCAAACGCAAGCGTATGGGCAGTGGTCTAATGAAGGGAAATGAAATTCCGTCCCAATGCTCAGCGATAGTCGGATTACCTCATGGCCAGCAAGCAAGAAAATAAAAATATTTCCTATCATTAGATCAATAAAGACGACTTGTAACGTCAATTTGTCTACATACCAATGAGCTCTTCCTCGTTCAAAATTTCAGTGTTGTCAAACCCTTGGTCATTTGCCTCAAGCAAACTACTGAAGAGATCGTTTCGTTGAACCTTTTCGGAATGGAGCCTCTCCTGGATCATTTCCGACATATATTTCTGAATGATTCATGAAATGAGCATTGTGAATACCATGCAACAGACGTGAAACGACATACCCGGATCTCAATCAAGGCGTCTCCGGCAGCCTTCGTTCGGTTTGTAATCCCCATCATCCACTTGGGCATTACGACGGGGATGAGAAAGTCCTTACTCATGATGTTTACGGCTTGTTTGAAGGACATGCTGTGACCTTCAGGAATCGCACCGTTGTCCGCCCATGAGATACTCCGGCCAAAACCTAGAGCATAAAGTAAGAGTGGCGCTTGAATCGACTACGTCAGATCCTGACCTGCTGCGCTGATCACAAACAAAGCAATCTGATAAGGTATTGGTCAATACGGAGCAATGAACAAGTTGGGGCAACAAACCGGGTACGTGAGATCAAGGCAATGGTCATAAGTCACCGACTTCTTGTCTTTCCATACTTCGTTGAACAACCCGTTCATAACCTTGACCGTTTCATCCCACACCATCCTATTGTTCCGCTGGGAAATGTTAGAAAAAACGTAAGAAACGCTGGCCGGGAAAGCAATCTATCCCATAAATGACGACTCACCTCTGAAAATGCAGGTGCAGATATCTTACGGTATTTCTTCCATTGATCGCCCTCTGACGCAATAATATTATGACCAAAGAACGTGAGGGAATCGTAAAATTGAACTGGTTTCGGAAAGCGAGTTCGATATGTTGTCACCTCCTGTATTGCCGAGGTTGTGTCAATGAGTTATCTCTGCAATAGGCACCTTCAAATACGAAATATACCTTGGCAATCGCAGCATCTGCCACCAACAGGAAAGTACTGGTGTTAGGCAACAGGCTTACCTGTCATTGGGCGTTTTGATTAATGACTATGTAATAATTATACAAACAAAACTCACCATTGAGCGCACATCCCACCCTTCATCGGCGTAGGCTACATCCTTTATCAGCCTGCAGTTCGCGGGGCGTAGGAGTTGAACAAGTGCGTGATGACTTACGACCGTGTTTCCACTCGAATACAAAGTTATTGCTCAAAGTCAGTCCTGGAATGTATGCTAGACCTGGTATCTTTCTTATTACCAAGCCTAAAATACTCTCAGGTGCAATGAATAAACGCGAGCCATGCAGATTTCTGTGTCGAAGTTAATTAGAAATTCGATGATGCTCAGTGAGCGAGACCTCTTACTGTATACTCTTGAGTGCATTCAGAAAGGATACGGTTCTTTTTGCGAGGAAGACAATGGCAAAAGAGAGACACAGGGTTAAAATGGCAGGCATGCTGAACAAAAGCGAGAAAGGCAGGCAGTGTGCGATGTTGATGTTAGATATAAAACAAATCCGCAGGGATGACAGGGACAGGAAGAGATACGAATCACCAACATTAGTAATTTCCCAGCTCTTAAACCCCATTTCTCCAATGTATTCTGTTGAAAACATCATAACCGAGTTTGAATACGACAAGCCATGCACGAAAACCGTGACGCCCGACTACGCCGGCTTCCTGTTAGGCCCTCGGGCCTAAAATGACCTGCACGAGTTGCATAGCAATGAGGCAGGCTCAAATATGTGTTCGTGGGTGTTGTTGACGATAAAGATAGCTCTCTGGGAGTGGTGTGGTTATTTAAATAAGGTTAGATATGACATCTGCAACCACACAACCTCGACTGTGGGAAGGTCTTCTATGTTGACATTTAGCTTTTCAGCAAAAGATCGTATGCACCGAAGATACCACCAACTTGGACATTTGAAACGAGGTTGGGCTGGATGGACATGGTAAATCCGGTGATGATAAAGGCACTTTGTCAACCCAAGACGAAGGCTCGATCAAGGCCAAAGGAGTCGACGTGGTGTTCACATCATCCCACGCTTCCAACAACGGAACGCAGCTGATTGGTGGGCCTAGGTTCTTCAACAAAGAACAATGTGGCCAGGCGGCTAACATCAAGAAAAGAGCCTGTATTGCCTCCTCCTTTCGTATCCAGTTATTAAGGAGTCCTCATATCTGTAATTTCATATCAACTTCACCGCCGTCCGTCACAGGCATTTGCATCGAGGCAGCCATGCGGCGGCATATTAGATTCAGATGGGTAGATTCCTAAGTATGAAACGAAGAAGCGTGCCTTTGACTTTGACTGCTCTCCCGTGCCCGAGTCTTCTTGAGCTCAAGATCTGAGCACAGAGACCTTCGTGAACAGCCGGCGCCAACCAAAGGGGCTCATCAAACTATATGGGATATGATGTTGGAGTGAAAGGACGAAGCGGTAGTGAACGGCAGCTGGGGATTACCGTTGATCGAAAGCCTGATACGAGTCTTGCGAGGGCTTTTCAATGGGCCACGACACGGATCAGGGCCGCTGATTAAATTCCTTTGACCCGGTTGCCAATATGACTGGACCGTGACCTATTCTGAAGAGTACTCATGCACCTCTGACAATGAAAGGCTCGGATAAGGGCAAGTAATACGGGACACCAGTATCATTGAAAGAGATTTGAATTGGAATACGGGGCTTAGGGGCAATCACTGCTTCAATGATAGCTATTAGCCCTTGTATCACGACTGGAACTGGGCCTCATGAAAGGGACAGCATATAAAATGCGTCCAGTTCAACCCCAGCGGCATTCTGATTCCTCACTCACTCCACATTGCACTCCCATAACGCAACCCAACTCACACCCAAAATGCCATCGCACGATAACCTTCAACCCATCCAGCTCGGCATCGCACTTTTCCAAGACGCCGAGACCCTTGAGGACACCCACTGGGCGCTTGTTGTCCATCAATACAACGTCCGCGCGGACGACGTGAACATTTACCACATCCGACGTCGCCCATCGCATGGCCCCCGCGAATGGCTTCCAGCCCACACCACCATATTCGGCAACCGAAGCGCCATGGATCACGTCTTTCCTGATACAGGCGCCCGTCCACTGCGTCATCAATATTCTTGTATCGGCGTGGCCCATATTGGCATGACCAAGATCCCAGGGCCGGATGTCATGCGCAAATTCCACCAATATATCTCGACATTCAGCATTAACCATGACGGAAACGATCCAACGGGACATTTCTACACAGAAAGAGAATGGTGCTCGGCTGCGTGGGTGCTTCGAATCATCCATGAATTAAATGTAGGAAGCGGAAGGACGAGGGCGATTCTTGGAGACGGAGATACGAAGCTGTTGACAGATGAGGGGTGCGACATGAAGATGCAGATTGAACACTTGTACGGGAGGGTTTGTGGATTGGTACCGAAACTTCGAGAATTGAAGCGGAACACTCGATTGAGAGATGCAGTTCCCATGCTAAGCATTTGGCCAAACCGCCTTTTCATCAACAACTTCTATTAATATTAGTGATGGCTTTTTGTCGATATGTCTGTTCTTGCTTTCGTAGTTTTGTTTTATTTAGTTTGCTTTTTTAACCAATATATAACGCACCGGTTAAATGATCCAGTTGTACGGTCTTTACAAATGGCAATCCTCCAAGATAGTAGCTTGGGAAAATAGGACGCTCTATAAATATATCGGTATGAAAATTAAGGAGTCATTGAATGGTATACGACCTCCAGAATTCAACGACGAGTAAAAACCAAAGGTACTCTCAAAGGCCTAAAAAAGTCAAACAATTAACCAACATTCAAAATCATCTTCATGGAAAGAAATAAAAACCACTTACGTCAACGAAATCCCAAAATCCGAAGCCATAACGCGCGCTTTCCTCTCCTCAAACGTTTCATTCGCGAACTGGGGCTCTTCTTTGATTGTAACCTCGTATTTGAGGATGAACAGCGTCAATGCTGCAATTGCTTCGATTTCGGCAAACCTGCAACGTTGTTGAATAAGATTATAACCTTCGAAATTGACATCATTGAATATCGAAGACTCACCGACGACCGAGACAAGCGCGAGATCCTGCAAGAATATATAATTTGTTCGAAATCAGGGCTCGGGTACGAGAGAAAGTTTATACACCTGCACTGAAAGGAAAGAACGCATCACGAGGCCAATTAGACTCGAGGAATCGCGCAGGCTTGAACATCTCTGGATCCGACCAATAGCGAGCTACAAAAAATAAAAAATTAAAATGAAAATCAACGGTCAACAATTGCCAACCACTCATCATCATCCTTAATAACAACTGAACCTACGATTTTTGTGAATGCCAGCAATGTGAATATCGATGTAGATGCCTTTGGGAACAGGAACGCGTTTGACTTGACCCTCCGCGTTCGTAATCGTCAAGCTGGTGTCTTCTTCGGATATCTTGGGAACGGCGCCCACCTTCATATTCAAAAGAAATAAGCCCTTGAGCAAAACCGCATAAATACTAGAAAAATGAATAGATTGTACGCACAGGAGGGTATAGTCGCAAGGTTTCATAAAACACCCTGTGATCAACCATTCAGTCAAGTTCACATTCATAAAGACAGTGAATATTTCCATCACAACTTACGCCAACGCGTACGTGAGAGAGCTCACGTCCTCATATGTCTTCAAGACGCGACATCAGTGTTAGAAATCAAAGGCAGGAACATATGAGTGGAGACGTACCGGAGGGAGACCGTCCTTCAGAACGGATCTAATCTGCTGTAAAAGCTTTTCTTGCTCGTCGGGATAAAGAGCCAAGAGGCCTAATGCGAATGCCATACTATGCGACGTTGTCTAAGTCGTGCAATTAGCATGGGTGAACGAAACACAAAATGCAAAAAAAATCCACGAGTGGTCTTACCTCATGCCCAGCCACCAGGTAGATAAAAATATTGCCTACACAAAGCAACGTATGAGTGAAAAGTCGAAAGAAAACATAAAAATTTGGAAAGCTAACCAAAAAGCTCGTCATCCGTCAACGCAGCACTATCCAAATGCTGCGAATTCTCTTCTAACAGGATACTAAAAAGATCATGTCGCTCGACTTTATCAGAATGAAGTCGTCCATGAATCATTTCTGACATATATGTCTGTAAAATTAATTAATTAAAAACATCATAAGCAACACGCAAAGCGAGAAAAGCAGTTCGAGCGACGTTACCTTTAATTCAACCAAAGCCTGACCAGCGTTTTTTGTGCGCTTTGTAATACCTAAAAGCCATTTAGGCACGATGATAGGGATAAAAAAATCCCTACTCATGATTTGCATCGCATCTTTAAACGACATTTTATGTCCTGATGGAATTGAATCGTTGGCCCATGATATACTGTGCCCGAATCCTGGTTAAAATAAAAAAGAGCCATAAATTGAAGGTAAAGTCGCAAGATACTAGGAAGCATTGTCGACGTACCTGCACAACTGATAACAAAGAGTGTTATCTGTGCCGAAACTCGTCAGTGGAGTGGAGTGTGTCATCGAGAAAGAAAGAACCCCACAGGAAGAGTAATATCCAGACAATGATCCACCGCCACCGATTCCTGGCCTTTCCAAACGTCATCAAACAGCTCATTCACAACACGTATCGTCTCTTCCCAAACCAACCGGTTATTGCGCTTCAAAATAAAATAAAATAAAATAAAATAAAACAATCAATCAATCTTTAAAACCCACACTTCAGAAAAAGAAATCATGCGAGTATTACTCACTTCTGTGAACGCCGGCGCTGAGATTTTACGGTACTTTTTCCACTGTTCGCCCTCTGATGCAACAATGTTTTGACCAAAGAACGTTAAAGGCTCGTAGAAAATCATGGGTTTGGGGAAGCGTGCACGGTATGTTGAGACTTCCTATGATGATCGACATTCGGGGTTAGTATGTTGACTGGTGATACTTATAATAAATGTATGATTCGAACCTTTGCTACTGCTGCATCTGCAAAGAAGAGAAATGTACCAGTGACTGGCATCATCGTTACCTAAAAGTAAAATTACAACAACGTAAGAGAAAGAAAGAAAGCAAATGCAATGGAAAAAACAACAACATACCACCGATCGCACATCCCAGCCCCCTTTATAAACTGAAAATAAAAATAAAAATAAAAAATCAGCCTACGGAACACATGTGAAGGTCAGAAAACGTCAACTCACTCTCGTAGCCCCATTCATGGACAAAATTCGTCTTCATAGTAAGACCTAGCACTGAACACATTCCAGGTATCCTCCTCAAAATCATGCCTAGCACGCTATACGGCGCAACAGGTACACGTTCACCTGGCAGGTCCCTATACAAATGTCGATATCCCTTCAGCCATCCTGTATAGGTCAGATGTCGGATTCAGAGGATAGAACACTCACTCAATACCCTTGACCGCATTTCGATACACCAACCCCCTCCGAATAACATAAACCACCACAAGCGACGAAAGAGCAATACCGTAACTCAGAGGACTGATACTCATACCCATACCAGTGCGAATCATTGACATACCAGTGGGAGTTGCACGTAAGATGGGATTGGGATTTGAGCGCTCTCTATAGGTATACGTGCCTCTTTATATATGTTCTCCAGAAACATCAAAGGTGAGTCCGAATCGGTATGGCCGGAGACACCGAGGGATTGAAATTTTGAATGCCAGCGCGTTGCGCGATGGTATGCACATACTTATGGGCGGGATGGGTGGCTGGTGACTGAAGTTGGACCAGATGGCTGCGCCCTTGCAACCTGTTGAAACTTGGGAGGCTAAGTAAGGGTCCATGGTATGGTGCATCATGTTTCGGATTTCTCAGTCTTGGATGTGGAGGTATCCATCAACGTTGAGTCGTTGACTGCGGAAAGTCCGTCATTCCAGGACATAATTTTGATATTCATCAACTCTGAGTGGTGAGAACGTCGTCCACGTTTTTGTAGTTGCCAGATATCCAGAGAAATGCGTCGTACGATGAGGTTTAATGTATTTGCCACCTGTTTTTGAAGGACTGGTCACTGAGGATGAAGAAACCTGCTTCATGGTCATGGTCATAGGAGTAAAGGAGTGAGTGAGCTCAACGCCGCCGTCTTTCCTTTCTCGTCATGATCAGCGCGGCACTGCCATGATTGGATTTGTTTACCAGCACCGTGACCATCATATGGGTCCTTCGAGGATGGAAAGTGCTTCAGCTTTTGCTTATACCTCATAGGTATTATCTCGTAGGCAAAAACACTCATTTAAAACCGAGAATCGTTGTTCAGCGCTCTGCCGTGTACGCTCACTAATACAAATATTCGTATAGATCCATCATTGCACGTCCCTAGTCGGCGCCGGACTTGGTCATTCGAATCCGTCGACAAGCGTCTCGCTGATAGGGAAAAGACTATATCAATGCTCGATATCCGGTACTTATTGCTGGGGTAATGATGAGCTGTGGCCCTGTGGGTGTATGACGTCGACGTCAGCGTTGATATCTATGGTTGTGTGAACACAACCCACTTTGAATTCACATTCAAATGATCCCAACACAGGTCAAGTTAGGGGTTAAATAGGTGTTTAGACTTTTCCTTTCCCTCCGTTCTCCGTTGGTCGCCAGTTAGTTACATCCCTATATATACCGTTACCGCGTATCCTGTGCCGTGTACCGTGTACCGTTACCGTGTAAACTTGACCTCACAAGAGCTCGAGATGCCAGGGAGGTGCCCTGTGTTCCCCACGTTTTTTGATATCACTAGGCATTCAGAGTAAGTACATATATATGTACATACACGCTTATTTAAATAGTATCCGTCTGGCACCGAGAGAATTGTGGGGTTGAATTGATATCGAGGGTCCTTTGGGGCTCTGGGAGTACTTAAGCCTGAGTACTTATGCATTGTGGGGTATCGTTGTGATTGGATACGATGTCGCTGTCATCATGGGCAGTCGGCCTACCTGAGAGCCAGGATACTAGTGAGATAAGAAGAGTGACGTAAGTCCCCTAATCAGCCATAGAGCACCTAATCTCAAGACGTCGACTCGGAGACACTCTCGACGGACAAGCATTCATTGTATTGGGAATTAAGTACATCGTAAGTGACAGTACCCGGCGGGATGGGAATGGGAATGGGGATAATTAAAGGAACCCCTTGGACCGCACGTCGGAGCTTGGAGCTTCGTTGCGTTGCCATACTTCACTGCTTGTGGACGTCATGTTGTGATTCTAATTAAATATGAATATATGAATGGTTAGGTAGAGAATAAGAGAGTACATACTCGATTGTACTGGGCTTCGGAACGATCATGTCTTCCGTCTCTCTGCATTAGCATCACTTCCTGCCTTACCTTATGCCAATTACATTATAATCGATCCCGGTATTGCTTGGATGCCATGCGAGAGGACGATGATGCCGAGGTGCAGGCTGCCTTTTATGTGCAAGTGCCTGAGGTTGATCAACGTCTCGGGGGCATGGCAATGGCATCTCCCTATTTCAGCATACATATTTCCTTTCATTACCCATGCAGTCTTTTACCCCGCATTCGCGGAAGGAAGAGCCTATAAAGAGGGTCTCGGAAAGGAAGGTGCTTTGATAGCCTCGTTTTGTCCTTCCTTTTTGTCATTTTGTGTGTCTGTCTGTGAATGTGATCAATGGTGGTTTTACTGGACGTATTGTGAGTTTTTTTTCTTCTTCTTTCATGTCGATACCTATCTGAAAAAAAAAGATAAACAGAGGGTCTGTGCGCGTCTAGGCTTTTCCACGTGACTATGAGGCAATTGTTGTGACGCATTTCAATTTATTTGCTTGTGTAGTGAGTGTGAGAAAATGATTAGTTAAGGAGAGGGGGATGGTGGTTTACATGCGCCTTGCCTTGCGTCGAGGTGTTAATTTCCTTTTGCCTGCGTTTGCGCTTGGGGCTGCCTGCCATAAGGAACCAAAAAGCAGAACCAAAAAGCGAAATAGCAGAGACAACTTGGGTTTTGTCTTTTTTCTCTCTCTGTGCTTTTGGGAGGTCTGCAACGTGCTGAACGACTTGACGTGTTGGGCTCCAGTGTGATTTGTATTCGTCTTGTTTTTTTGTGTATGTGTCATTTCTATTTTATTTATTTTATTTTATTTAATTAAAAAGTAAAGAAAAGAAAAAAACTGACGATTAAATAAATATAGAGCCTCGTGGAATTATTTGACGTGGTGTAGAGGTGTGTGTTTGGATATCAGAGTCCTATTTGACTTGCTTATTTTCCCCACCTTTTTGGCTTTCTTAGCCACTCCCTTTTCCTTGCAATAATATAACAAACGGTCAACCCGGGCCACTCATCATCCCGATTCACCGATTTCTGCTTGTGCTGTACTATCACTCTTGACTTGCTGTTACTGTGCCTGCCCCACCTGGACCACCCACCCACTCCTCGTGCTTGTTGTATTGCTTTTTTACTTATAACACACGGATCTCTATCCCCGACCCGAACCTAAATATCCTCTTTGCCACTTGACCACTTCATCGGCAACCATCGTCATCAGGAGGATCAACAAAGTGCAAAGTGACGGTCAACGACTGGGAGTCTTTGAATAACATACCTAACCCTCGCACGGACGGAATCATTGGATTATTAGCCTTTATTCATAGCATTGGATTGCATTGGATTATACGGGATTTCAGCTCAATATTGCGTTTTTGCATTCAATTGGAGCGCCACACCACATCACTCACCCACATACGCATTCGACAAATACTACAACACGTTTTTTAAACGACGTATTTCACGTCTTGTTTATTTCATTTCCTTGTCAGTCTTCTTTCTTGTTCGTCTTCTTCTCTCTATTATTTTATTTTATTTTATTTTTATTGTTTTCCTCTCTTTACGCATTGTGGGCTCCTACTGATCCTTCTTTCACCTCTTGTTGTTTTTTATAACAGATAGAAACAAACGAGGAAAATCTCAAACCATATCTATCCATCCATCCACTGCCAGCACTACACCCATCCGAACCGAGGCAAAAAACCACATTGTCGCTGCATAACTCCTTATCGCCACCCCACTACGCCTACGCCTAACGCTTAACGGTGGTTCAACAAACAAACATTACCACTCTTGCTTTTCCCTCATCACAAAGCATTACCATTCAACCACTCAACTTCAACCACACATCGACACTGAACTTGAACTGCCCACTCAACCCATGGCCGTCCAGTTCGTCCTGCGCTCAGGACCTGTGACGTCTAACAACCCCTCCTCATCCTCCTCCTCTTCATCATCATCTTCGACAACCCCAGTCGCATCCTCATCACACCCC
>NHTK01000516.1:0-31983 GCA_002938355.1 Panaeolus cyanescens
CCACCGCTGGCATATGGAGCACATCGTCTACAAATGACACACTGTTTTCAAGTCGTGCTCGACTATGTCCTTATAACTGTCGGCCCGGATACCTCACTTACAGGAAGGACAATTTTTGTCGATGACAGTGACCCCCAAATACACTATACGGGAGCAGGTTGGCAGCAAAATAATAATGCAACAACCGGTTATGAGATACCTCACATCGTCATGCCAGCACAGAACACCTCTCATGAGGCAACCCGCGCGGGAGATTCTTTTTCTTTTTCTTTTCTAGGTATGTTTGTCTTTATATTTTGACAATAAGTTGAATGTCATATTCGCGCTGCAGGTACTTCTGCGACTGTTTATGGTCTTTTTTCATGGTCAAACATCTCATCTCTGATTATTCAATATGAGCTTGATGGAAATACCACTAGTCAATCGTATCCCATCAACCATTCTACCCTACTATACCAAGAGAACACACCTGTTTACGTGAATACTCCCTTTGCTTCCTGGGAGTCGCTCTCGCCCAGTAATCACTCACTCAAAGTCACGGTGAAGGAAATTTTTAACACCTCATTTCGCTTCGACTATATCACGTATACCCCCTCTTTCTCCACCCTTTCGTCCAGAACAAATTCGAACATTGTACCGGTACATTCTGTGACTGTCCCTTCGCTCGATAATAATATCGATGATGATCATTTGGAGTTGAAGGTGATTATTGGCAGCGTGATCGGCGGTCTGGTCCTCTTGTCATTAGCTCTAGCTGGTCTCGTTTGCTGGAATCGTCACCTCAATACTCGGGCACGCATTCGATTGAATAAGGTGGACAACGGTGATTTCTTAACCATACTCTCGATGACCTTACGCTTGACTCATTTATCTATTAGCAGCAAACGATGCCCCCCATGCGCAAGAACAATCCCAGTCAATTCAAAACGCTCAGAAGATCGTTCACGACTCAACACCTCCATTTCCTGACCAAACTACTGTCACAGCAAATCAAACACCACCACTGGCAGTATCACCATATCCGCCTGAAAAGATTCCGGATTTCTACAGGTCTTCACCACCCCGAAACGCATTACCCGTTCTTGATCGTGCACCTGCAACGACTGTATCTCCTTACCCATTCGAAAAATCACCCGACATGTCAACCATGGTCGAGGAAAATCCTCGTGCTGCTACCCAAGCGACTGCGAGTCATGGTGAGGCTTTGGCATCAGGAAGTGCCAACGAAGGATCAGTGCCAGCTGCATTTGCAGGCCCAAACGAAATCGTGTCTAAATTGGCTACCATTAATAAAACAAGTTCGAGACCCCCATCCTATGCAAGGTCTTACTAGGCTTACTTCTAGTACTCCATTCAGAATCTTTGAATGATAATCGATAATGCTTCATGTATATATATATATGTGTATCACACCTCTCCTCGAATCAGAATTATTAGGTATATGCCAGGAAACCCTCTCACTCGGAGTCATTCGTGAAAACTTGCGACAACAACACCAAGTTGAACAACACTGGAGCAACACTCCGTGGGCCTGGATATCTCCACATCTGTCACACAAATTTGAGCCCTGCACGTCTGGATCCCATGTTTTATCTCATGTCGACCAATTCATTGTCGCTGTCGTTTCTGGCACGACGCATCCCTCGAGATCTCAAATTGAACGACGTGAGAGGTTCTCAAGCTTCTCCTTACCCACCAACATATGCCATCGACACTGT
The DNA here is from genome assembly GCA_002938355.1 of Panaeolus cyanescens. Lineage (NCBI taxonomy): Eukaryota > Fungi > Basidiomycota > Agaricomycetes > Agaricales > Panaeolus > Panaeolus cyanescens. Next base: position 1,719 of record NHTK01000516.1, read on the forward strand.
TGCAATTGAATGAGTCTTTTGAATGGAGAGAAGCCAGTTGTATAACGATGACACCAGATTCATTATAAAATGGCTTATTTAAATTTATCCATTCGCTGACAAGTTACGACGAATCCAGGATTATGATGCTAGTGTTCTGACGAATCTGGCTGCTTCGAGGCCTCAGCTCAGGCGTTGACAGTTGCTACGGGTCTAAGCTTCAGCATCGGTTTTTGGCATTTGTTGGACACACTTGTAGTGTATGGTGGATAGGCATAAATTTCATTACTAAGTACATCCAAATCAAGTGGCAAACCTCAGCTTTTAGACCGAGATAGCCGGTACAACAAACGTACGAATACAGATTCAGAGCGATGAGCCTCATCAGAGACTACTAAATAGGGGTACCCAAGTACAGTCTCCGTTGGATGCTTAAACCGCCCGAGCCTCGCCATCAATTTGCGTCTCTCTCACAACCGTTACTGCAATACCGTCTTGAGAAACGAATGGCTTATGTCCTGCCATATTGCTCCCCTTTGCGCGTTCCGTGAACCGGATAGATTGCATCCGAAACGCATTGGCGCCATGAGCATGCGTAGAAAAGGCCTCAGTGTGCTGCGTTGGGTCATTGTAGACGGCCTCACGCAGATGCAAAATCAGCCTCGAGCCCTATTTAATTTGTACCTGTGTAGTCAGCACGTCGCCTCTTGAGACCGAGGTTGAATGAGCTTACACATCCTGATGTGACGACCGTTATCCACCTGTTGGAGAAAGAAAAGAGTTAAATGAATACGAATGTGTTATGGTTGGAGAACGTACGGCATGTAAGCGATCTGGAGAGGTCCTTCAATGTTGAAACACAAAGCGAATCCGATAATTGTAAGGACTTTATCCGGAGATGCAAGACATATCAACGTCAATATGTTTCAACGAGAAAGGAATGATTGCGCACTCACACATAATCCTATAAAGCTGTCAGGTATGAATAGAGAGTATTAAATCTCGAGAAGCTTACAAAAAGAATGCCATGGTTCCATCACGATAGAACGCCAGAATTAATGGAGGAATAGTGTTATGAGCAGTTCGTCGCGGCCTTGCTTGATGATTTTTCAGCAGCTTAAAAGCCATCATGACAAACAAGAGGACTGAAAGAGAGATTGGGTTATCACTGGCAGATGAGCGAAACGATCGAGATCGAACGCTTACCAGCAGTAATGAGTCCTCCAAGCCTGAACCATGTGGATAAAAACAGTTAGCGTTTAGTATTTCTATGTTTCAAATACGCGGATACCAAAACTCACCAGCCATATATCGTCTTACTTAGATCTGGAGCTGTTAGACAACCAAAAAGGGGGAGACCAGGGGGAGCGAGGAATGCCGCTTTGTAAGCCAGTGGCCCCACGAAGACGACCGAAAGAATTGATAACTGCAAATGGAGTTCGGGATTAAGTAGCTGGAGACGCGGGGTACCGTAACGGTTATCTTACCGCAAGATCGCCTATTCCGGGTCGAGGCCAATCAGTTAGACTACGTCCCAAACATCAGCGGAGGCGACAATTACCGATGAACACTAATACTAGAAATGTAAGAACTGTATGAATGGCGAAGGTAAGTAAAAAATTAAGAAGACGGGGTATTGGACCCACTTGTCTTGCTCCGACCATATAGAGCATAAAGACGCATCATCAAGATGATGTTGACGAGCAGGGACAAAGTCGAAGTGCTGCCGCTTCATTTGGCCGCATAAGTACTCGGATTGGTTGAAGAGGACGACGCCAGACTCACATGGTCATATTGTACCAAAAGAAACGCCGACACCTGTTGGGATAAATCATAAATTGAGAGGTGAAGGAACGTGTCTACGCGTTCAAAGACACTACACGAACCACTCTAGCGAGGTCTGAACACGGGTATAAACTGGATATTTCGAGAACACTGCGCTCAGATAATGCACGGTTTAACGATACTTAGAAACGCGCACCTGCCAGATCGACGCTGAATATTGTCATACATTAGAATCACCGGCTCTTAAAAAAAGACACAACATTTACCCAAGCAGTACGATACCATAATACCTCGTGAGGAGGTATAGGACTTTGGGGGTTGACCAGTTTGCCCTGCAAGCATATGGGCGTCAGCTTAACGTTCGGACGCTCTGCAGATTAGTATCAAAGGTTGGGCATACTTCCAAATGTGGGTGATCTGTTTCCAAAAGCAAGTGTTAGCAATCTGGCGGCGGTGGTCTCTCGTTGTACTTACCTCTCTGTCCAGCACGAGCAGTATATCATACACATTCAGCGTTGCGGCAGATACTAAAGTGTGCTGAGATTGAGCTCAATCGACGAAATCAAGAACACTCACCGAACATATATCCCATTGCATGACTTCCTTGAAGCAGATGAAGCACCTGATTTGCGTCCATTGGGCGTGAAAGGGAAGGAAAAACAGATACTCCATGGCGACAGAAAACCAGCTGTTGTTGTATGACCTGACCCTGACTTTCGAGTAGCCCAAACAGCGAGAAACCCTTGATGAACCATGAGCCCGCCCAGTGCTCCATTTCCGGCTAGATCCGGTATGCGGCGTCAACCCTGACGCAATGACGACTCTGGAGGGTCTAACCTGATTCAATAACCTGATCGCGCGTCGTGTCGGGATGCTGGTGGGCAGACCTACCAGAAAAAGACGCTCAGGGAGGACGTTTGGCAGGATACCGAGGCGGTCGAATAAATTGAACCCCTAAGTTTCTGTCGTATCCAACCCAACATCACGCCCCAGGTCTCTGTGCTCACACGATTCGGCGATCAGGTTGGGACTTTGGAACCTTAAACTAGGGCGTCGCGCAAATATGTAGCACCATCTTTCAAGCACAAGGGATTGGTCGAGTTGCTAGATGGCTGATGGGAGCGCTGAAACAACAGAAATTGACTTCAGCAAAGTCGGCATTTTCTAGATACTCCGTTGACATCATCAACGGAGAAAGGACCACTGCGACATGTGAGCTCCATAATTAATCAAGAAACATAAGAATGGTCCTTCAGTTTAAACCAAAGAGAGTCCGTCTGGACCGCAGATTGGCCAGAGCTTTATCAGAGGCCAGTGGTCCTGCAGAAATCCATGCCTACCCATCTCAGCGTTTCAGAAGTCGGCTATACACCCAGCTCACTTTATTTCGCTCTGAGTGCCTGAGTCTCAAAATGGCCGGTGATTGGAGAGACGACGAAGATCACTTTCCAGCAGCATGCCAGTGGGATCAACTGATGGAGCTCTTCCAGAGCAAAGTTCGGGGAATCAAAGAGATATCCCACATATATGCAGTCCTGTGGGTCCGCAGCCACATCCGCCCCTCTCGGTCTTCCGATGCATCAAGAAAATGCCAGGTGGCCAAATCGAGCCAAAATCAGCGGAGCGCCAGAATCATCGAGTCCCATACTAGCCAGTTCTTCAGGGATTTAACGCGCAAAAGCGTAAAAACAGACGCCCAAGAATTATTTGAAGCCACCAGCAAAGCCATGATAACCTTGTAGGTAGATATTGTGCAGCTGAGTCTCGATCCTCGTCGTTCCAGAAGCCCCTTTCTCTGTCAGAAATACGCCATCAGAACACATGTATATATTTTTGAAGAGGACCCTTTCACAGCAAAAGTAGGGTCTTCGACGTAACGGGCAAGGTCCAATAACAGAAAGAACAAGAGGATTTTTTTGTCAGTTCGACATTCCACTCACGACCCCTGCCTCATGGCTCGCAGGATCAGGAGGGATTGAGACTACTCCTATCCAGGTTATCAGGTACGTAGCCACCCAGAGTCCCAGACATGCAATCCAGAGGAAAAGGATCGTCGACGGAGGTTGGCAAGGGTTTTGATGAGAAGCTCTTAAGTACTTAGCGAATGTCAGAACAAAAACCTGAGGAGGAAAAGTTGAAGGGACAGGAAAAAACCGAACTTGCCGTCGGAGTTTTAACTACGGCATCTCCTCGTGGTGTTGTCACGTGTCAACTGACGCGTCGCGCGACGCGCTTATTAGTAATACTTACTAACTGAATCGTTACAAATAGGGGTTCCGCGCTTGCAATACTGGTACTGCGACTTCGTAAGTGCTACACATTCTCTTCAAGTACAAGCAATATTTTGGCTCATTTCACAATAACATCATTTTATTCTGAGAGTACCACAGTCCGTCCTTCCTCTGCACTCTTCTCAATAGCCTCCAACGTCTTCTTAACCCTAATCGCATCATCAATTGTCGCATATCCAGCCCCATCAGCATATGCCTGCCAACTATTAACTTGAATATCCACTACATCACCAAACGGAGTGACAGTCTCAGTCACTGTTGCAGCAACACCTTCAACCGTTACTTTTTCACCATTCAAAAACAGATCTGGGTTGGCGATTTGCATGAATGGGTGGCTGGATTGGAGACTGATCACCCCTGTTTCGCCGTAAATATCCCATTGCAAGAGTTTTTTACCAGGCCCATAGCTTGCTCCTGAAAGCCATACAACGGTCGAATGCGCGCCGTTTGTGAGTGGACCCGAGAATGTATAATGATCTGGACTCGTATTTGGCACAGTCTCGCTGGTAGCATCGAATTGATGAGTCGTGAACGCGTCATTGGATGCCAAAACATTCGCGAATGGGAACTGTTTGGAGGATGTTGCGGTAACAGAGGTATAATTGCCGAGAACGGTGCTTTGGGCGTCGAGATAGTGACCTACTGCGACGTTGAGGAACGTGGCACCTTGTTGCTTGTCAAGCGCAAATTTATAGACCGGGAATGTCCATGGGACCCATAAGCCGCTTTCTCTATACATCGTTCCAACCTATTCATTCTGTTAGACAACCATTATCTCTTGTCATAGGACAGAAATGACGCACGAATGTCGAGGACCTGACTTTCCCAATCGCACCAGAATCAATCAACTCTTTAAGCTATAACACATCTACCATCAGCTCACAAAAAATCATAACACAACAGAAAAATGTACTCACCTTCTTAACGACTCCATTATTTCTCGCATTCAAGTTAACCATCACCTTCGCACCCGTCCTACGTGCCGCCTCAGCAATCTCCTTCGTCTCATCTAAACTAACCCCCACAGGCCACTCCACAAACACATTCTTCCCAGCATCAATCGCAGGCATAACCAGCTCCCTATGCATCGGTGCCTTCACAGAAACAGCCACCAAATCCACTCTTGGATCATTCGCAATGCTCGTGGTTCCCGAAGTGCCATGGTAGGTCGTTATCTGTGTACCTGTAAGCGTGCTGTATTTTTCAGTAGTGGACTCAGAAGATGCTGCGTTGGAAGTTGAGAGTGCGACAAGGTTGAATTTTCCTTGTAATTTTGGATGAATGAGAGCTGGGGCGAGGCATGTTGCAGCCCAGCCTGTAGTTGAGAGGCCTATGAAACCGACGTTGATAGGAGACATTATTATATGAAGAATGATTCAGATCCTGGGGAGAGATGAGTTAAAAGACAAAATCCCGGTAGTCGTTCGTAAATAGCACCCTGTGCAGAAATAGGAATTGGACTGGATGTGATGAAAGAGCAAGGAGCAGAGATAAAACTGATTGATATCGATCCTTGTCAAGAGTGACTGACGTATTTCACCGGCAGACCTAGATTGAAGCGCAGCAGCTGACAAGCCTACGATCAAAGGAAGATTGCGTCTTCTTACCAACCCAGAGCCATCATAAGCACTTCAAGAGCACACCGACGAGGAAGATAGAGTGGAGGAGAATTCGTATTCGTGTCATACAGTGATACACCGAAGCTTGAAGTAAATAAAAGATAGATAAAATATCATCGTATCTTGACGATTGAAATCCCAACTCTTAACGTTGACCATCTAAAAAATGAAAAGAGAAATGAGTCACCGTCATTTCGCCAGGCATAACAAGAGTACTCACAAGCCTTGGTCTCATACTTGCCCAAACCAACAATAACATTCTGTGGCTCCTGCGCAGTGCCCTTGAGGTAGTTCTCAAGGATCGACTTGGCGCCGTTGGCATACCGGGCCTGAGCATCAAGTGTCGTGCCAGAGTAATGTGGCACCATGCCATTTCCGCCCCCAAGTGGGTTCTTCATCGTCCTCCACACATGCTCTTTAGGTGCAGGCTGAACATTCCACACATCACCTACACACACGCAAAAAGGAGAGTGATCAGTAAAACAACTTGAGAAACCAACGAAAGAAAGCTTAACAAACCAGCATATCCTGCCAACCTTCCACTGGCCAAAGCTTCCGCGACAGCATCTTTATCACAGATAGCACCACGGGCCGTGTTCACCAACCACGCGCCCTTCTTGAACGAAGCCAACAGCTCGCTGTTGACCAATCCCAAAGTACCCTCGTGCAATGGGCAGTTGACAGTGACCACATCGCACTGGCTCACAAATTCTTTCAAATCCTCGACACGGCGGGCGTTGACAGCCTTGGCAGCAGCCTCAGGGAGAGGGGCGTAGTCGTAGTACAAAAGCTCCTTGCAGTCAAAAGGCACGAGACGCTGCAGAACGCGGTATCCGATCCTTCCTGCGCCAATAGTTCCAACAACTTTGCCCTCCAAGTCAAAGGCATTGCGTGCGACGTCAGAGACTTTCCAGTCGCCACGTTCAATCATCTAAGAATAAATCACAAGTAAAAATAAAAATGCATCAGTAAGAATCCGATCCCAAAAAACTTGTTGATAATTGTTGAATGCATACCTCGTGGGCTGGAACAAAGTTCCTCACGAGCAACAAGATGCTCATGACGACGTGCTCAGCTACAGACACGACATTCGATCCAGACACCTCCAATACCTGGATCTTATGATCCACAGCGGCGTTCAAATCAATATGATCAGAGCCAACACCGGCAGTAATACAAATCTTGAGATTTTTAGCTTTCTCAATGAGGTCGCGGGTGAGATATCTATATCACGGTGAAAGGGAATCATTAAAAGTCATAATTAGCATTTCCACATCCAGAAATACAGATTGAAGGGACAAACGAAAAAAGATACTCACCCAGGGTGGAAAGGCGTCGTGATTAGGACCTCGGCGTCCACGATATGTTTTTGGAAATCACTGTCTGGGCCTTCTTTGCTGCTGGAAACCACGAGTTCGTGGCCTTCGGCAGCCAACCAGTCCTGAATACCGAGCTTGTTCTCGACGGTACCGAGGAGACGGGGTTCGTTGATGGCTGCGTCACCGCCGTCGTACAAAATAGCGAGAACCTATAGGAAAAGCGAAATGCAAATGATTAGCTAGGGCATTTATGCTGAGGTGACAGTGACGAACCTTCATGATGACTTAAAAAAAGTTGAGAGGTAAGAGTTTAAGAGAAGATTGAGAGGCTGGAAGAGCAGTAGAAATCAGTTGAATGAAAACTGAGGATGAGGAACTTTGAGCGCAAACTGACCACCTTTTATACGTTCCATTCCTGCCAATGCCAGCTAAACCTTTGAATCGATTTGGCCAAGTCAATAATAGAAACAAAAATCGTCATTAGGTGTAGCAGAAATTCGCAACATCGATTCTTTCCGACCATTACCGTTACCCGTGTGGATGCTAGCAAGGTAGAGCAGTCATCCAAGATGAGAAGTAAAAATAAATGACGAAAACAAAAATAAAACTCGGTACCTCAAGGAAGGGATTCCCCACAGTCATCCTACATAGTAGACAGAGTGGCTGATAGGCAAAGTAAGATATTATTGGCGCATGATGACGGCTAAAGATAGTTAGTAGCCCACTCCGCGTGATGCTACGGGGTCGGGTGATAATGAAGAAGAGATATACTTGGATATACTGAGAGACATGTTCCGGGATGAGGTGCTAGCGAGAAGAGAGAAAAAGCCGCCAGTTCCGAGTCTGTCCGTTCGGCGGCGGTATGCATTTTTATTTTTAATTCTTGATCCTGAATTGTGCATGCTGGTGCTGGTATTCTGCTATTCTGGTACTGCTATTTTCGTGCGTCCCCCAGCGTTTGGCTGGCTATGATTAGATGATCTATAAATGAAAATGAACCGTGAGGGGTCGTGTAAAGATAAGAAAAAAAGATGGAGGGTGATAGAGAGATAATAAATGACAAGACTTACGTGGTTCTCGTTTTCGAATTATTCCTTTGGTGCGTTCCGCCGAGTGCTGCGAGGTGCTGTCCTGCCACGCACATGCAGATCATTCATTGAAATGCAATAAACTCATAAACCTAAAAATCATGCAACTCTGAAATTATCTCCATAAATTAGACCTGTAAATATACATTTCAACTACAAGAAAAATCAAAACGCTGACCATTAATGCAAGCTTTCAGAGTCTGATTGAGAGCTGACGTACCTATGCTATTGTACAACGACTGTTTCCGAACTTCATAAACATCAGAGCGAAGCCATCGGGATGTATCGGGTTCTGTATCAATTTTTTTCTTCTTTCAGAGCGAGAGATAAGGAATGTAACATAGGCATTTCAAAGACAGCGAAGCGATGGGATGGACGATGATGGCATGGTTCAGGAATCAGAATGACAGGATCTTGAGCTGTGACCACACGGCATCATGTCACTTTCACGTGCCATTTCCACGATGTGACGCGCCTCATTTAGTGTCACGACGGTCGCGTTTGGTTTTCAATTCCAACTTGCAAGTCTCGACGCCCTTCTTGCTGAACAACTTCGATATTACAAACTTGACTTCTTATATCTGAATTTCAACCATACGCAAAATTTCAGCCTTGTCTTCCCTGGGTTTTCTTCCATCTCAACGTTCGTTCAACGGGTCAGCGTCGTTTGTGAACCTCGACAATGCGGGGTAAAATGGCCGTTGTTTTATTCCATTTGTTTGCAGGATTTAATACCGACAATTGAATCAAGTATGTTAATGCTTGGTTAATGCTGATATCATAAGTACCTGACGGCTTTAGTAGCCCAACTGCCTCCAATAATGTTGCATACCAATCGAGGCCACAGCTGCTAGCATTCATGAACAACTTGCAAGAAGTTGGGCGACCGCTACGACCCACCTTCCATCTCCAAGTGGGGCATGGGAGCGCAGAAAGAAGCCTGTCTGAAACGACACGGGGCTTCGAGCCTTTGACAGCGTTCTGGCGTTGGTGCTGGATGTCTTTGAGAACAACACCTGTGATGTTTCGTTTCTCGATCGGGTTCATAAGAGCCATCCAAGCCGCTTGTCTCCCGTCGGGTTGTTGTGGCTTGAGAGTGGAAACGGTATTTACGCTGCACTATGTCTTGGCGTTGTGTTCGGTGTTCTTCCCAGCGACTTGGCTGAACTGCGGTTCAAGTGCAAGATGCCATTCAACGCGTCGTCCTGTCTTTCCCGTGGCGTGTTCATGTACGTTGGAACTTGGAAAGAGACTTGCTTGTCTCGAGAACAAGCAAGTGGGGTAAAGTACTAGCGACGTTTAGGAGCTTTTAGCCCTATTTTTAGAAATTTTACGTTCCGGCAATACATTTTGATGGCAGACTTCACGCGCTTTAGCTTCCCTTGCATATAAGTCCAATTATTATTGCAATCCCTTCGTTATCGGTTCGAGTGTATAGACTTCCTATTTACTCTGAACGAATAAAAAAGAAATAAAAACATATTTCTTTTACCTATTCAGCGACAATATCGGAAAAGATAAACATCATGTCGGAGTTAATGGCAGGATCAAGAGACTTGTGCAGGCATTCGCCAAGAACTCAAGCCTAAACATTCGATGAGCACAAGGGGATGGCCTAGTACCTGACAGTCTATAGTGCAAGTTCATTGCTCGGCAGCATTTTTCCTTCTTTCCTCTTCACCCCCACCTCCTCTCCTCCTCATCCCCCACGGCGTGTAGGCACCATGGCTGAACCCGAACGCCCCCTCTCAGTCGCCTCCAAGCCCTCCGTCTCTGCCCTGGCAGCCAACACTCCTTTACCCGACTCGGACGGCACCTCTTTCATCGCACCCCGAGCCTCATTCATTGAATCCATAACCCCAGGCTCGCCCCGCGTCGACTCCCCTGCCCAACCCACCCCCACTGAATCTGCGCAATTGCTGACAACGAAGCCAGAAGGACCCGTAGAGGAGGGTGGCGATCCCGCGCAGGAGCCGGAGAAAAAGACACGACGATGGGGACTCATTCTCGCTATTCTGGCGGCTGTTATTATTGTCATTATTCTCGCTGTGGTTTTGCCTGTTTATTTCACGGTTATCAAGCCCAATAAAGAGTCTTCGTCTTCTTCTGCGCCTGGTTCAAGTGCAGGAGCGGGTGGGCCTCAGCCGACTAGTGGACTTGGTTCAGACCCAACGCCGGATCCCCCGACTCAACCTACGCGAGGCGGGGATGGTACGACTGTAAGGTTTACGAATGGGACGCTGTACACTTACCGGAACCAGTTCGGCGGAATTTGTGAGTACCACGTTTCTAGTTGTCAGTTGCGAGAAGCTCGGTGGTCGGTGGGTGCTTCTGGTGAAAAGTGGTGGTGGTGGTGACGCATGTGGAAGGCGTGCTGCGCATTAAAGAACCCCTTTCACTCAGGCTCAGGCTGTCAGTGTCAGGTGTCGGAGAATTTTCAGACGCTCACGCGACCTTTTTCTTCTTCTAAGTTTACTTTAATCGCCGTTCTAACCGCTGATTGTGTTATTTTTGTTATAGGGGTTGATGATCCTGATAACCCGTACGACGACAGTGCGTATCCTAACTCGTGGACGCCGCCGTTGAATCAAAGCTGGGACTATGAAAGGAACAGGATGTACGGGTAAGTGTGATCAGTGTTGGTGTGATAAAACGTTTTGTGGGTTGCTTATATCCGATCATGACTCTAGTGTGAACCTGGGTGGATGGTTTGTCCTTGAACCATTCATTTCTCCAGAAATCTTCCAGCGTTATGGGTCAGTACGCGATGAATGGACTCTTTGTGAACGTATGAGGGCGGATCCAGCGAATGGTGGCATCGACCAAATGGAGGAACATTATAGGACTTTCATTGTGCGTAAACTTTCTTGACTTCTTGATGTCTTTTTTTTTTATATTTCTCCGCCTTGCCTCTCTGTCGTTCAACTGTTTCCTGATATCTTTTTCAAAATAAAAACAGACTGAGGAAGATATCGCCCAAATCGCCGCTGCCGGGTTGAACTGGGTGAGGTTGCCGGTTCCCTACTGGGCAATTGACAAGTTGGACAACGAGCCTTTCCTCGAGAGGACAAGCTGGAAGTGAGTATCTCATTTTCTTGTTTTATTGTGGTACCAACTCGTTATGATGATAAAGGTACATCGTCCAGGCTCTTCAATGGTGCAGGAAGTACGGTCTTCGCGTCAAGCTTGACCTGCATACTATTCCTGGATCGCAAAATGGTGCGTTCATCGTGCTCGTGTCACTGGACGTTTGGTTATTTATTGTTATAATAACGAAGGTTGGAACCACTCTGGAAAAATGGGTCAAATCAACTTCATGCGCGGAACGATGGGAATGGTCAACGCCCAACGGGCTCTCAACTATATCCGCATCTTCACGCAGTTCATATCGCAGCCTGAATGGAAAAACGTTGTTCCTGTATTCGGTGTCATGAATGAGCCCAGGAATGGAGATCTCGGAGCCGCCCCTCTGCGTGGATTGTAAGTTTCTTCCCTTTCCTCAGCATCATGCCATCTATTTTTTTTCTCAACAAAAAATCAAAACATTATACTCACACCTCTTTTCGTCCTTTTTCTAGTAACCTCGAAGTATACAGAATGATTCGCGAAATCACTGGATACGGAGAAGGAAATGGCCCATATATCAGCTTCCACGACGGCTTCACGGGTCTCGGCGGATGGGACGACTTTATGAACCCCGGCGGTGATCGTATTATCATCGACCAACATCCCTACCTTGCCTTCTCAGGCAGTCGCGCCACGGATCCGATTGATACAGGCACAGGCCCCGATGCAGGAGGTATTTGGCCACAGACGGCGTGTAATCGCTGGGCTAGAAACTTCAATTCTTCGTATGTGATGTTTCATGTTATATCTCTATGACTTTGATTGTTTAATCGTACGCTTTAGCCGCAACGCTCGTGGTCCTGTATTGGCTGGTGAATGGAGCAACGGTATCAACGATTGTGGATTGTTCCTGGTTCCTACTGGTACGACGACCTATGGTGGAGATTGTGCTAGGGACTTTGAAGACGCGTCGTTGTGGTCGGCTGGTAAGAAAGCTGGGTTGTTGAGGTACACAATGGCAAGTATGGACGCCTTTGGCGATTGGTTCTTCTGGACATGGAAGGTTTGTGATATTTTCAATACACTTCTTTGACATGTTTTGTTGACATGACGCCTCTTCCTCCCTTTTTTTGTAGATCGGCAATTCCATTGCAGGACGTGTTGAAACTCCCTTATGGTCCTATAAGCTCGGGTTGGAAGGCGGATGGATGCCCACAGATCCACGAGCAGCAGTCGGTGCCTGCGGGAGCATGGGCGCACCATTCACAGGATTCCAGCCATGGATGACAGGTGGAGTCGGCGCCGGGACTTTGCAATCCTACCAAACAGCCCCATACCCGTGGCCCCCAGTGCAGTTCAACGGCGCCCCAGCTGCCCCAACCCAGCTGCCCATGTACACACCCACTGGCGTGATTAATACGCTTCCTGTGCCGACGTTTACCGATAGCAAGGGTAATACCATTGCTCGTGGTAATGGTTGGGCGAATGCAGCTGATACGATTCCTGCGCCGACGGCCATTTCTGGGTGCACGTATCCCGATGGCTGGGATGCTCTTAGTGCACCGATTCCACCATGTGCGGTTGGTGTTGTGCTTCCTGAAAAACCACAAATCACCGCTCCACCGTCATAATCACCTTTTTTGAATGTATGTATACTGACATTGCCCCCTGAGCCCCTCCCCATTTTATTACTCCCTTACGACGCTTTGAACCTTTGAACTTTGATGTGCATAGCAACTTTGTTATTTCTCATTGGATACTCCCCCTTGCGTTGGACTTTATCTCGATACCCTCTCCCCATCACCCCAAACTGCTGACATTCTTTAATTTCTTCAAACCCGTTTTCAATGATTCGTAGCAGTCGTAGTGTTCCTTTAAACTTCTCCTTCTGCTCCTCCTCCATCAATCATGGTCCGCCATCTCTGCATTGAAACACTTTTTTATTATCGTCCCTTTCGAACATTGAACCCTGTTGATACTGTCACCATCATGACCTGCCTGTCTTTATTCTCTACGGACTTCGAGTTAGCTCCCTGTTACATACATACGTATATACATATGCATTGCATACTTATAAATATAGACACTCTTTACGTGTTTAATGCTGTCCGTAGGGCGCTGCGATCAATTTATATTCCATTGTCGTACACCTTTTTTTTTCGTGTTTCAGGACGAAGCTTCTGACTTGTTGAATTAACACCACCCAAAATCCCACCACCCCTGCAAAGAGGGTCTGGTTTCAATTATATTCTGAGTATCTATCAAATAAGTACTATTATAATAATAGCGACGCCCGACGTCGTACGCTAGATACATAAAACCACTGACACATTCCATTCCTTGGATGACGAAGGTTCCGAGAAATAGGACATGTCGGTGTGGTATGAATCTATTATCTTTCTATTGACAGCGGTGTAAGTGTATAAGGATTATAGCTGCGCTGCTGTGTGTTGAGGCAGGACGGGGACTCGAAGCCCTTTCATTTATCATTAAATCCAGCGCAGACTCGTACCATGGCCCGTCAATGTCATTGCAGAGCGCGGTGGGCAGCTCGGCGACTGCGAAGAGCGACGCGAGCGCCTGCGAGAACCCTGTCCACAGTTTGTGTACGTCTCATCAACACCCTTTCACCATCGAGAAACCCGTGCGACCTGTATGAGATCTACGAGTGACCTAGTTGCCCCCGTGCGTGATCCTGCGGCGGGCTTCGATGCCGCTTTACCTTACCTTACCTTACCCTTAGCTTAGCCTCTCCCCTTTTGCTCGCATTTGGCTGTGATTTTCCGACCTTTTGGAGATGGAGCACGATCCCCGGAAGCTTGTCTCTGCTGAGTCTGCTCGACGGGTTAGAGATACTTAGTACGATGTTTGGACTAAGTTATTTCCCTCTGACGTCGGAGATTTCGAAGCTGCTAAGTAATACATGCCTATACCTATGACTCCTCGACCCCAGACGCGGGGCGGTTGCGAGTCTTATCTTTATCTCAATGGTCGGCTTATTAACTGACGTCCTGTTTTGTATAGAAGTGGCTGGCTACTTCGGCATGTTATAGAGCAGCTTTGGTTGTTTGATGAGGCAATGATTCACAGTGCCGTGCCGCCCATACGCGTCACCATGTGGCAATCCGGCATCAGATTCACTGGTTTTGTACTTCGTGGGGTACAATACCTTGTTCGAATCTGTGATTGGTGGTAAATTATCTATACTGATGAAGCCAGCGCAGCAGCGCGCACTATACTAAACCCCATTTCTTGCCATAGCTCACTGATTATCCCTTTCGACTACAATGCGCAATGTGTAGGACGGTCAATGGTCGGTGAACGGGACCACATGTCCTAGCCAATAGCTTTCCGGTCTACTTATCTGACTCGGCTTCAAGTTGTCAGTTTGTTGAGATGATGCCGACCTTCGCTGCGGACTGGAGCCATCGAAAGATCTAAAGGAGGAGACTTCCAGCGCCAACCCCTCCCTGAAAGATGTGCGAATTTTGAACCCTTTGCATCTGCCATATCTGCTTCGGTTCCTTGGATCAGTTATAAAAGACGTCACTTTGAAGTTGGTCCGCATTCTTCATTCATTTCATTCCCCCTCCTTTCTCCCCCTTCGATTCTTGCTCGTTTCTTTCTTGCTTATTGTTAATTCCGAGTCTCTTTTTATTTTCCTTTGACAACACAGACGCGTCGAATAATACCCGCACATTTAATTCGAACGAACTCGTATCATGTCTAGCTCAATGTACAACTTGAACTCTCAGCCTTTTAGACCCCGCAAACGCACTCGCCAATTTCCTCTGACTGTCGCAAACGCGGAATCGCCGACGCAAATTACACGCGATACATTCATCTCGTTCACATATATCCGAAACGCGATTGAATTTGGATACATGTTCGTGCCCAATAACCAAGGAGAACTGATAAAAACCCCCGTTCCACCATACGTGCGTGAGACGGGTATTCTCCCGGATGGGTATGGTGTGGGTGAGTGATACGTTTTATTGTGGTCGTGTCGTGAAGAAGCCTTGCTCATGACATTTTGTGGTCGTGTAGAATTTTTGATGGACCCGTATACGGTTGTTGTGGCATTTGCGGAGCAGGACGTTACGGATATTCGGTGGGTTAATTTCCGAAGTCGAACGATAATGAGGTGCTCACTTGTATCCGTATTATGATATGATAGACAACTCTCAGTGCAGACTATCGAAGCTATCCGGTCAAAGGTGTGCCGTCCGGATAATGTTCGAATTGTCCCGAAGAGGCTTGCAGACCAGGTGAGCAGGTTTTGTTAATTTGGCACCTATGATGATGAAGTTGTTGATGTCTTTTGTAGAAGTTGAAGATATTGGTCCAAATGATCGATGAGAATAGCGAGGCATCGCGTCGGATGGTTCACGATGCTAATTCTAACATGGTTCTGGGATGAGCTGCTAGGCTGCTATCGTCGCTGGCTGGTCGCTGGCGTTTTACCCACATTCAACAGCATGTCGCTTGGCGAGGCCGGGCTTTGCCTCTCTTATCATCTGCCAAATGTTTTCTACTCTACTGCAACGCTAGCGCTGTAAGATTGCTTTCTGTATCGTTTTGCCATTGGACGCTTTTAGTTTTGATATTATTTATGCGATTTTGATAAGTATCGATAATAGTTAATACAAGAACAATATACATACATACATAGTTATTTATAGAATGAAATATGCGTAGTGCTTAAACTCAGTAAAGAGGTCAAAGGATGGGATAAATTAGTCGTCGTCATTGGGTCACGAACGCATTGTAGCCTCATTCTGCGATGTTCACGCCAGTGGCGAACTTTAATTGGAGCAGATTTTTGGGGAGAGTGATCCTGAAAGCACATGGCGACTATGTGTTTCATACCCCTTATCCTAATGGAGGATCCGACTCGCCCCATGTCAAGATTTGACAATTATGGGGTTTGATTTTCTTCCTCTAAACACGTACATTACGCTGCAGGCGCAGCTTGCCCTGTCCTAGTATGCCTTGTCAGGGAATCTGGCGTTCGTGTGTATATAGAATCGATATGAAGATTGGAGGTGATGGGCCGCAGTCTGGTGTTTTTAAAAAGATTGGGGATACTGCGAGAGAGTCATTAAAAGTTCGCGCACCTGTCAACCTTCTGGCACTGTGGATGATTGCACACGCATTTTACAATTAAACATTTCATCGACACCGTCTTCCCTGTTGTTTCAAGTGTTTCAACGAGGGGGCTTCACGGATACTCTTAGGTAGGATTTACAAATTTCATTTGAATTAAATATTACATCGAGATCTTTGTTAATCACGCGTCATATCTATATTGCATAGCGCGTTTGTAGCGCGTCCTAGTTGAATGGTAGAAGACATATGGAGTTAGGGGGTTTTCATCCAGCCAAGATTTAAAGAGAGACCGTGGTATTTCATATATTGATCTTAAAAATGTGACAAATGAAGCGCTTGATTAATATGACGCTGTGCATCGAAGTTGAGATGAATTTCGTACCAGCGCTTGCCCTCCGAGTCGGGTAGGTAGAAAGCAATAAGCGCGTTGTCAAGTACTTATCATTAATTAAATTAATTTTGTTGTCGTATTTGTAATTAATAAACCCATAATAATTCCATTTGTGTGATTGATGGAAGCGATTTCCTGTTGTTGTCGCCTCCTGTCTCCTCCCACATCGTCGGCGTCGAAAAGCCTGCTTGCGTTCCTTCTTCGCCGACAAGTACAACAGGAGCTACGGGTCTCTCGACGTGTTATACAATTTAAACCATTTTTTTGACTTTTCACCAACATTTCTATCGTGCTTCAAGACTCCTGGGACGGAATACACTTATAGAGAACCGAATTTCACCGCAGAGTCGCTGGCGTCGTGGTATCATTTCTGCTGGGATTTTGGGTTTTGGAAGAGAAGTCTGGATTAAGGTGAGTAGTCCAAGCACATGTTTTTAAATGCTGTGTTTTTTTTTTGCCAAAAAAGTATGGGGTTTCGTCTTCGTGGGGTTTTGAGAAGATTGGAACGGTTGCTACAGTGCAGATGGTTTTTCTGTTTCATGATTGTATTGTTGCAAGCAGCTCGCAGAGATGCCTTGTACTTGCTGCTCCATGAGTGGATACAATAAACTGTTGCGTAACCGTTGAAACGTTCAGGCTCGACCTGACTTCTGAATTCTGAACGATTCCACCCCACACGTGTTTTCTTCATTGGTTTCTATATCCTGGCTTCGTTGCATATCTGACTATTGTATTACCAGTAACCATTTTACATACGATCTCACCATCGCGAACTTTGAGCAGGACGTGCTGTGGAATCCCAGATTTAATTATACAGCCCCTGTCGGTAACAAAGCGGGGCAAGACAGGTATGTCATTATGTCGATTCATTTAGCGGCATAAAGCTTAAAAATACCCTGCTTTGATCACCCACAATGCTACCTCCTTCTAGAGATCCTCAACTTCAGTTATTGCGCATTACGTCTTGCGAGGTAGCATTTTAGGTCAGGACGCCATCATCGAACGGTCATCTTCCCCGAAGCAAGTTGTACGTTTGCATACACAGGTGCCTTCTTCGCGTGTTGGTCAACACTTATATCGCCTGTCAATTTTTCAAGCGACATTCTTGTGAACTTGACTCAATCTTTTTGGTTTTCTCGCACGTCTTCCTCTGTTGCTGTGCACTTTCGAGTGTGTTTGAAAGTGAGTGCGTCATCCATATCACCATGCGACGTGTCAGAACGTTGGGACAAATTTATACTCCTCCAAGTGATGGGTCTCTCTACTCTGAGCTGTGCAGCAATATCAGCTGTTCTTGCCCTTTTCAAGCATCCTTAATCAACGTCCATGCTTCATGCGATGCTAACTATATCGCTTTCAGAACTGTCACTGTTGCGCCTCTGATTGAGCAAATTTCATTGGTCAAGCACCTCATCATATCTGTCATAACTTGACACCCCGTCATCAACCAGAGGATTACTAGATCGCCGTTACTCTCTCAGAAATTGTCGATCAGCATCCCATTCTGGTATTGGTTCTTCCTTCACTCTCATTCTGGTCCCCTTTAATCCTTTGATTCCTTACAGGGCGGACTAGAGAGCAATGGAATCCATAAAGCTCAAGCAACTCCCCATTGCTTGCCGCTATGGTATGTTTTTGTCAGATGTTATTGTGACGTTCCCAATCAATATATCCTCGTGATGCAGTTCCTTATGATCAGTGGTTTGTGACCCATATCGACCCTTCGTGGAAAATCAAGCACCTCAAGCAACGAATCCTCTCCAAATGTCATTACCTCTCCTTTGACCCTCGTCAGGTCCCTCCGTCAGAGGGTGGGCCTTCTCACACCGCTGCACGGCCATCTTCCCCAATCACCTTTGCCCCACCACGCAGCTCAGTATCTGCGCATGGAGAAGGGGAACTTGAACCCAACCCTAATGGAAGAGACAGCCCCATAAGATTTGCTGCCATCAATACTCGCAATCCTCTGGCTATTGAAGGACTTGGTAGTGGGGATGAGATGGGCATGGACGACTCCAGTAGTGATGGCGCTGGAGAGGTGAAGATGAGGGGCGATGAGAAGCATGGAGATCCTGACGATGGCTATGAAGAAGATAACGAATGGGAAGAGGCAGATGGTCCTGGTCCTGGAGGACGCGTCACCGTTCCAGGGAAGGAGATTGGAGTAACTGCCACTATCACCAGTCCAACTACGTCACGGCCTAAAGGACTGAATGCCATCCGTATAGGTGCATCTAATTCTGGGGGCCAGGGTCAAACATCAACCAGTGGTGGGCTACAAGTGGCCACGACGCATTCTAGGCAGAATCAACCACCCCAAATTCAAACCCATGCCTTCACCCTCGTACGCTTCACGACAGGTCAAATCCTCGAGGACGAATTCCTAATATCGTGGTACGACATTGCACCTCATGAACTTGTGGAGCTGCATTTCTCGTCGCCCCCAACGGACTTCAGCTCTGCCATTAACATGGTGTCTTTAATCATCTTTGGTCCCAATAACCCTGAAGCAAGGGACCGAGGCAAGAAAAACAAACATCGTCCCACCCAATCACAGAGTGTCAACGTTCTCGGTATACCTACCTTTGATCCAGCTGCGATGGGATTTCCACCTGTGCATCCCAATCAGACGAGCTCGACAAACCCACAAGCTCGGGATACACCCTCTGTAGTCAATCAACGCACTTTGACTTCCCTTCCACGATCAAACCCAAATGCGTATATTCAACCATACTGGGAGGGTTGGGTGCGGGCGTTGAGGGTGGTGGTTCGACCCGATGTAATCGACACCGATGGCAAATATCATTACGGGCAGTTTGGAACGACTTTGGCTGGCTTTTCACCTTACACAGGTACAGTCCCTCCCAAGAATCCGCATCCAGAGGAAAGGAAACCGAAAACCAACTTGGAGTGGAGGGAACGATGGGTCGTGATCAAAGATGGCATCGTTCATCTGTGTAAAGACCGCGAAGTGGGTTGTCATTTTCATCTTTCACTCTTGTTATCACGCCCTTTTTCTATTTTCCTTTCCTCCCCTGGTTTCCAACTGAATTATCGCTGACACCTTGTTGCAGGACTTGGAACCAAGTCATCGGTTACCGCTAGCATATCTCATCACGTTGAAGGGCGCTGAACACCTCGTCCAAAGTATCTCTAAAGGACCAGGTTCACGAGGCCGTGATCATCATGGCAGGAGCAGACCCTCTGGCCGCGACACCAACCATGACAGAGACGGCAAGACCCTCCGACCTCCTACAGGAGCAACCTCTCCTCCAACGACCCGCAGCAGCCCTTCAGGACCACACCCCATTGACACGAATCAACCAAAAAGGCCACGAGGGACCAGTGATGCGGGTCTTCTCTCACCCACGACTAGGAACAAGGGAAAAGGTCGGGACATGGATAACCCCACGGACGATGCCAAATCAACTCGGCGGAGGAGTATCTCTCCTCGTTCTAGGGATGCACCTAAAGCTGAAAGTACGACTAAAGGGAAGGAAAGAGATCATGGAGCTCAACCCTCGAATTTGGATCAGTCGCAGGCGCCGTCGTCGAGTTCTGCGAATCGCCCCAATGTTACGATTGATCCTAGGTCGAGGACAGCGGATGGCTCGCAAGCTGCGCAGAGGCCTTTATCGGAGGCGGAAATTCAGAGACGGAAGTTGGAGAGGGAGAAGCGGTTGAAAGAGAGGGAGGAAGAAAGGAGAAGAAAACAGAAGGAACAGGAACAGTTGGATGCTATCATGCGGTGGGATGATTTTAGTTGGGGGAAGAAGGATAAGGCGAAGGAGGCGAAGGAGAAAGAGAAGGAACGGCAGAGGGCGAAGGAGAAGGAGCGTGAGAGGAGGGAGAGGAAGGAGCGTGAGGATGAGAAGAGGCGGGAAAAGGACCAGGTTAGGTCAAAGGGAGAGCTGGAAAAGATTAAGGAGAAGGAGGAGAAGGAACGGGAAAAAGAGAGGGAGAGGCTAAGGGAGAAAGAGAGACTAAGGGAACGAGAGAGGGAAAAGGAGAGGGAACGAGAACGAGAGAGGGAACGGGAAAGGGAGAAGGAAAGGGAACGTGAAAAGCAGCGGTTGATTGCAAAACGTCACGACAACACGTACATCCCTTCCTCGACGGAGGAGGCTGAACTGATCGGGATGAAGATCGTCTGTGCAAAGTTTAAGGTTGTGCGCAAGACAGAGTCGGAGGCGCAGAAAGAGTCGAAAGCGCCTCTAAAATACACCAGTACTGGTCCAACCCTGGCTGGGGAGCCACCTCTGCCTCCACCAAATACGGAACCAGAACCTTTCAAGCGAGACCCAATCCTGGAAGATGCACTTCTTGCGCAACGAAAAGCCAGTCTTCCTCATCTTGGACTCAATTTCCTTGGGACTTCATCGGGACCTGCTAGCTCCCACCCTAGCAAAGAAGGGGGTAGCGCAAGCAAATTTGGCCTTCCCGGGCTCTTTGGGAAGGATAGAAAAGATAAGAAGGACAAGAAGAGGGAAGATGATGATCAGGATGACGATGACCCGCGCCATGCGTCCACAACTGGGTTGGGTTGGAAGTTAGGGAGAAAGAAGAGGAGTGGCGGTGATGTTGCGAGTGATTTTGAGGTGGTCTCCATGCCAGCTGCCCTTGAGCGGTCTCATACTGCTGGAGATCCTCTCACCCCTTTACCATCTTTCGGTGGGGTTTTAGCCGCGTCAACTCAAGGCAAAGAAGCTGCGCCAAAACATAGCGAAGACTCTAGCAGAGATGTAGTTCCTCCTTTGCAACCTAGGCCTAAACCGCCGCGTCCCGCTGTCGTGACCACCTCCCTTGCGCCTCAAGCCCCTGCTGCACCAGATGCTGAAAACCAAGCAACAGATCGAGAGTCTCAGGACGGTCAAGGACTGAATTCGCCCACCTCTGATTCCATGTCCCTGTCATCCCCTGTTTTCGCCCATAGCGACGATGATGCGGACAGCCTGGATAACGACTCCGTGTTCGGTGGACCTCGTAAGCCTTGGGGTGATAGGGGGGATAGAAAAGGGTATCGTTATGGGGGTTATCATAACCCTGGGCTACTGAAAGGGAAGGAAAAGGAGCACGAGGACAGTGAAAATGATAATACCTCCAAGGCTCCTGCACAACCTGCAGCGACATCAGGCATGCATTCTGCCCATCCAGATCATTCTACCCAACCTGTCCCGACACCATCTCGCCCTGCTCCACCTATTCCCAGACCAAGAGAACAACAACGACCAGCAATGATGTCTTCTCAAACACTGGTGTCACAACAGCCTTCAGGTAGAAAGAAGGATGAAGAAAAGGGTGAATGGATTGTTTTGGACATGGGCAGCGATCATGGTAGGCTTTCCGTTTTAATAGATATGAACTTTCCCTCTAATCGCACGTCTTTATATTCCAGCGTTCCACAGCATGTTACGCATTCTGCATCGTCATTTCACCCCGCCGATCACAAGTACTTTTGCACCCTTTTTAAACACATCCACAACCCCTGGAAAATCCACCGGAGGGCAAGTTGTTCCTCCTCAACTTCCAGAACCTGTCAATCGTTCCAACAATGCCAGTCTTCAAACCCTTGAAACGTCCGTCGCGAGCACAGGGAACGAAAACTCCCTCAACGTTGTACCGTCCGTCTCCCTTTCTGTTCCATATCCCGAATGGAGGCTTGGTGTTTTGAGCAAGGCTCGTACCCATGGA
Source organism: Panaeolus cyanescens (assembly GCA_002938355.1). Classification (NCBI taxonomy): domain Eukaryota; kingdom Fungi; phylum Basidiomycota; class Agaricomycetes; order Agaricales; genus Panaeolus; species Panaeolus cyanescens. Next base: position 24,057 of record NHTK01000516.1, read on the forward strand.
ATGAGGGATGCTCTGCGTCCCCTTGACGTAGCATCTCGTGGTTGCGGTGAGGATGTTAACCAAAGCGATGTCCTCAGCACGAGAAAGGCGTCCGATGCCAGGGTCTCTAAGGCGTATGCCCATCTTCGTCGGATGAGTGCACAGTCTAGAGGCGTTTTCTCTCCTCGCCGTAGGAAAGGGAGGTCAAAAGGCAGCATCTCCAAAGGGGGGAGAAAGGGGAAGCAACGGACGAAGGCCGCAGCTACTACGGAGGCTGAGGGAGTTAGCCTTGATGGCCATTCTACTAGGGTTTCTACAGGGCAAGACGATGCAGGATCTGTTGTTGACGAGGATGCAGAAGACGATGAGGCAGATGAATATGACGAGCAAGAGGATGACGAGGTGTCACTAGCACCGAGTGAGGACGATGCAAATTCTTCGCTGGCAGTTTCATCTTTACGGAGGCGCATGGTCAACGCGGCCGATGGACAATTTGATGCATCAGACGCAGAATCGCACATAATTGGGCAGGACGACAATGTTTTCAGTCTTGCGTCCTTTGGAGATAGTGACGAGGAATCAGAGTTGGAATGGGCAGCATGGGTGACAGATATACCAAGGCAGATGGCAGCTAATGCTGAAGAAAGGAATGCCAACGAGACACAAGCTCGCGCCAATGCCTTCCAGAAGCAGCCACAATCGTCCGTTACTCTTTTCTCAGACCCATTTGGCGGTTCTTCAACTCAACTTCTACCAACGGAGCTCCATCAGGACTCGTGGATACCCAAAATCCACGCAGAGGAAATGCGACTTGTGGCTGAAGGCAGGCGTAATTTGGAACCGTCTGCGTTTGGAATGTCTCGTTCATCATCCGAGGCTTATGGACAATCGCTATCAGCGTCATCGTCGACATATCATTATGGATATCCATACTACGCTGAAAGCGAGTATCTCTCCCCTCGCCCAGAGAAGTCCCTTGACTCTCTCCGAGTCCAACACACAAACTACTCTAGCGATGGGCCACCAAATCGTTCCCAGCCTATAGATATTGTTCAGGACCCAGCGCACGCCAATACTGGTTCGCATAGCTTGCGGACCCGTAAGCTGTCTTCCTCGTCAACGGAGTCGCTTTCAGTTGTGATGTATCATAATCGTCTCAACGCAACGACGATGCGCAGCCAGTCTCCCGAATCCCCTGTTTACGATTCACCACATAGAGGCCATGCTCAAGACTATGACGACATACCGCCCGTTCCTCCTGTCCCAGATGAATATCTAAGCCAATCACCCAGGTCTCCTACCTTTGTGGCTGCCTCCCCTTCAAAGTCAAATACGCCTCGTCATGCACGGAAACACTCACGCAGCCTTTCTGGTGCTATTGGTGGATCCCATGGCTCCCATCCACCACTTTCACCATCGTCCAAGCAAGCCAGCGGTCTTTATCATTCGGCCTCATTTCACACACCCACAAAAAACGAGGCATCTGGTATAACAGCGTCCAGACAAGATTTACCCATTTTGAGTCCTGAGCAAATTTCTCGTATTGAACGGGAAACGGACGAGAAAATATCTATTCAAACCACCGGTACATCCTCCATTTATGGATCGACGTCGAGGGGTGGATTGTACGATTCTTATTCAGCGTCTACGGGATCAAGAACAGCAAATACCAGCTCATTGTCTGTCAATAACCCATATGGACACCCGACGACATCAGGTTATGGCCAGATGTTTGATGGACCTCCTGTACGTGTCAAGGTCGAGCAGGCCACTACTACCACCTCCAGCACACTTCACGGCAACCCTTCTTTCTCGTCCATCCCCAATGTTAACCGACCTTCTCCCCAGCCCTCACCACCTTGCAATACTACCTCCTCAGCTGCTAGTGTTCTCCAGAGCGCAGGTCGAGGTTTTGTCTCGCTTATCCATGGCAATCTCATGCCACGCCGCTCTAGCAGTGCCGGGATACTTGGAAAGCCAAACGTTTCACAATCCACACCGACACAAGAAGGACCCAGCGTCTCGTTTTCCAACTCTCCTGCCAGCTCCTTGGGTCGCTCTCCTAGCCATCGAGGCAAGGTTCAAGTTGTGGAAAGAGAGAAGGAAAGGGGACCAAACGTCTTGCGGAAGCGCCTGAGTGATATTAACCGCGAACGTCCAGCCATTCCTGCCGCATTGTCGTCGTCTCCGCCCAATCCAGTCTTTATCGCACCCCGTCAGCGACCCAAGCTGTCGCTCCCTGGGATCCATAGTCCATCTCCTCCACGAGACATTGCAGAGCCAGTATCTCCAAGACTACAGCAGGCACGTAGTCCCACCTCCACTACCATGGGCATCAATTCGCCTATAGAACATTCTGCAGGTCCTTGGAGTACAGTTGATCCTGCAGAACCAATTTATTCGTATGCTGCTGGACCTGCCCAAACCCAACCGGCTTCCCCAGCCACACAATCTTCTAATGCTATGGCCTCAGCTAAAGCCCTGCTTCGTAGAGTCAGGTCTGGCTCAAGTCTTCACATTCCTATGGGCATGCATATAGAGGAGACTGGATCGCCTGAGACGCCATTTGGACCGAACAGCCTTTCTAGGTCCCCCTAAAGGTGAGATAAAGGTTTAATCTCTCTTTCTGACCCCATACTTCATGCTAAATGAACCCGTTTAGGCTGGAAATAGGCTTCCCGGAACTCAGCATTTGTTAAAGTTTTCGCTACTCATTGCTCTGCCCACGTGTTTTATATTTCTACTTTTCATTTTTTGTTTTTGTTTTTTTATCGTGGATTTTTTTCTCTCACCTCAACTCTTTGGGCACTGATTATATAGCTTTTTCTCTGACAATTTGTAAAACTTGTTTTTAGAACACACTAATTTTTTTTCACAATGCTTTCGACAGCTCCTCCCATCAATGGCTCTGACATACTTTACCACCCCCTGACTCTATGTAACCACGCTAAATAACCTAGCCCACTTAATAAACATCTCAATGCTAACAGGGACATTGTAGATTCGGTCCAGAAGATGATTTTACAAAGCTGTAGCTGCCGGGATTGATTGACTGACGTGGTTGGTCGAGAACGAAACGCGACCACATTAGCCAGGAACCGGGATTGGTCACCATCGGTCTATCGCTAGGGGTTTCCTCGAGGTTTCCAGTCTCAGCCAGTATCTCATGACCGTTCTGTGACAAATCAAATTCTACATTTCCGTTCATCGGTGCAGAGCAAAGAAGAAAGAAAAGACTGCAAGGGAACTTGGAAGCTGACACGCATGGCAGCCTGCCAGAGACTTCTTGACAGAAGATGCATAGTAATTTCACGGCATTTCCTCTCCATAGACTGAATGCAATGAATCTCTACATTCTAACTATACAGTCGCCATTTCAGTTGCAAGAGGCTCGGCCATCCAGGCAACCCCCGGGCCTTAAGCCCACATGTCGTCGCTGCTAAAATTAGATTTGACGATCAAGGCACGTGCAGCCTCAGTGTTTGTCAACGTCGTTACAAATCATCAACCGATCTCCCATTTGAATTGACGGATAGACTGCATCCAGCATGATGACATCCGTCGAAAACCTCAGCATTATTGATCACCATATATAAGGCCAGGACATGATTTATCCGATGAGCTTGTTGAGCTTTCTCTTGGTCGTAAACCACGCGGTGACAGGTTGCATTGTTTCTGCCAACCTTTTACACCACCTCATCCATTATGAGCGCCTCTACTGCCTCGTCAGGTGCAACTAGTCCGTCAATACGGAAGGAAAGGGGTTTGACAGGTTTCTTGGATTCATCTCCTGAAGGAGTTGCTGCTAGAAAGATATATCTCAAGATTTTTGCACCGGCGACGTTTATTATTATCTTGGTTATTCTCTCGATCTTTTCAATATTCTGGGGGGCTCTATGGAAAATCCCAGCCTACAATTTACCTGGAATTGTTGTTGTACGTGTCATATTTTACTATTCTAGTTGGCTTTTTCCCTTCCGACTCAACCCTATTTAACCGGTGCAGGACTTTGATGGAGGGTTTTTGGGAGAGACGGTGGTCAGGGCGCTCAATGACGCACCAAATTTTTCTAAAATTACTTGGTCTACTGTCCCGGCGAGTCAATTTTCGTCTGGCATTGACAGTCTTTCGGACTACGTTTTTAACGAGAAAACATGGGTGGCACTTTCAAGTAATTCAACGCCTTGTTGAAATAGTTGAATGTACTGATGGACTTCTCATGATCACAGTTAACCAAGGCGCGAGCGACAGGTTGCTAGCTTCCCTCGCTGAACCTAATCCAGAGTACGACGGAACGTTGGCTATTACAGTTTTAGCCGTTGAGGCAAGAAATGAAAATGCTTTGTACGTTTTTTCTCGACCCTCGAATATCCGATCTGACACTTGTGTAGTCGTAGCATCATTCGCACGTCTGTAAGTCGTTAGACAACTCCTCCTCATTATTACCAGCGCCCTAAAATTTCTTTTACATTAGGTACAAGCAACACTGGACGGACTTAAGCATGCAGTCGCCCTTCAAGTCGCACAAAGATCATCCAATGCTACAAACCTCTCCACCTTGTTGTCTGTGTCACCTCAGACCATCATTTCGCCCCTGTCGTATCAACTGCGCAATCTAATCCCGTTTGACACGCCTGTGTACGTCGATTCCACGACATTGTTAATGTTCCCCAAGCTCATCCGACTCGGACTTCATTAATAGGGCTACAGCAGTCACCTTCGTTGGTATGCTTTACCAACTAATTTTGTCGTTTTTCGTGGTTGTAAGTGCAACTCACGTATATGGCACACTTACTGGTAACCGTCTTACGACTCCACAACTTTAGATGGTAGGCATGAGTGCTAGGCATGCCGCAGGATACGAAACCAATCTGTCAACACTTGCATTGGTCAAGTTGCGTCTGGCGTCATCCTTCACATCGTACCTGATCATTTCGGTGAGTGAATACATGGTTTCTCCGATGTTGTCTGCGACTTATGTCTGATGCTGCAGCTATTTATATCCGTCCTCAGCATCGCCTTCCAGCTAGACGTTTCCAGAAAGTAAGTGGGGTTCGAATGTTCTATTGGGTCTGTCCATTAAACTTGTACCCTTGTGGCTTATAGATTCGGAAACGCCGGATTCGTTGTCTTCTGGATGGTCAATTATGCTTGCATGCTATCTGTGTATGTACTAGCCTTTCTTCCGCAGTTTCTGTGTCGTGCTAAGTGGTGTCATTCCGATAAAGCGGCCTTGCACTTGAATCCCTGGTCACATTACTAACACAAAAGGGAATACCCTTCTTTATGTTGACTTGGATCATTGGTATTTACCCTTCTGACTTGCTTACTACTTCCAATCAAATGCTTAACCCATTTCTCCCAACACAGCCAACATCTCTGTCAGCACCTTCCCCATCGAAGTGATGCCCAAAATATTCCGCTACGGATACGCTGCACCCTTCTACAACGTCTCTCGAGCCATGAGGACAGTTATTTTTGGAACGAAGAACAGGGGTATGTATTGAACTTTCCGAAATCATCGCGTGCATCCATTTCTGAATTTTCTGGCTTAATCTTTATAGTGGGCTTCTCGTTTGGTATCCTTATTGTTTGGATAGCCATATCATGCTTTACTTTGCCCCTATTCCAATATCTTGCAAAAAGGAAGCAATCACGGCCATCACCTCAAGCTTCGACTGATCGTGACGCCGATACCAAAGAAGAAGAGAAGGCACATGCCGATCAGGAACCTTGATACTGCCCTTCGATGATCCCAATGACCACTAGTAGACGCTTGATTCATTTTTCTTATAACATTTATCATGTATTCGACATTTACACTAACGCCATTGCGACGACTCAGATGCCTCCTTCACTAACGTACATTTGCTCAACATTATTTCTCTTAAACACATCCTCACAACCCTCCATGTATTATTAACCGCTAGATATTCACGCCATCGTAAGGAGATATAGCACACATACATAGCATTCAATCTTTGCATACAATGATACAATCAAACAATGATTCCATCCGTTTAGTTATGTTACACTTCTGAATCTTTTATCGACATTCACGCCTGCAGCAGCGTTCAACCATATCGGCAATTGCATGCTCCCTTCAGCTGACCATTCTCGCACCAACAAGTTGGGTTGCAGTGTAGATATCCATTGCACCCAGCGTCTCGACAGCAAGAAATCTGCAAATTCGCAAGGAATTGACCACAAGTTGGGCATGGGTTGGGGGATTGCGGATCGGCGAGCGCTTCGGCCAGGGCCTCGGGTTCAGGGATGGGGATGGGCGCCGGATTGGCGATGGCCATTGGGACGAGGGAGCATAGAGCGATAATAGTGGTGGTGATACGCGTTGCGAGCATTGTGGCTGTCACTTGTTGATGGGTTTGAGATGCTGAGATCGATCATATGGTCAGAGCCAGAAACTTCGAATATAGAATATCAGCCCTGTGGCTTCAAACGTACCTGTAACCTCGGTGATTTCGGTAGGCAGTCAAGTAGAAGCTCGAGACGAGTTTGTCTACCAGGTTGTGGGACCTTGGGGAATAATAACTGGACTTTTCTCTACCTTTTATATGCACCCGCTTGTGATATACAATCAATGCGTGGTGCAGGTGGAGAAGCCGTCGAATCATCTATGATCCGTAACAGAAAGCAGGTGACTGTTAAAGATCAAAAATGACTTTCAAGGACGCGGCGGATTCGACGCAGTAGAAGCAATTCGAGACTCATTTTGAGTGTGGAGTATAGAGGGACCGCTGCCTCGCCCTTGATAGACATCGTAGAAGAGCATCCGTTGCTATAAAGGAACAATTGGGTCTCGTTCACATGCTCATTATAAGGCCATGATTTGCGTGGTTCTTGATGCCAATCACTATCTGCGTGCTTCTAACAGAGACGATAGGCTTCTATGACTCGCAGTGGAATGATTCTGCAATTCGGAACATTTCACTATCAGAACGCGGCTCTCACCGCCAGGTCTCATTGAAATAAGACCCAAACAACATGTGAAAATGGTGTTCTTGTGTCTTTTTTATCCTCGAGCAGTTCATTCGAAGGACGAGGGCAGCGGACGGCTCAGACCTTCCCGCGGACATTTGGAATGGATGAACCAGAAATCCCTGAATCGAGGTACAGAGGACAAGGATTTTCTTCTCCGAGTCAAGGCAGAGAGAATTATCAAGAACGGTAAATACATTAATAGTGACTTGATTACAACCTGTAAGGATTGTGGTGGCTTATGCCCTAATCCTCATGTCACACGGGTAAGAAGCACGACCAATGTAGACAGTCTATTGGAAGGACTACTACCGTATGAACAAGGATATGTATTGGCTAAGCTAAGGTAACGAGTCGGGGCGGGTGTGTCCAAACCCGCACCGACGGCATCTAAACTAAATAGAGGCAAACAGAGATAGGGGTTGCAACGCTCCCCTTACACAACCCGACTTTTATATAGCATCGCTATCGCCCACTGATTAACTGAATTTTGTCGGCATTAAGACTTTCGCANGAAGCACGACCAATGTAGACAGTCTATTGGAAGGACTACTACCGTATGAACAAGGATATGTATTGGCTAAGCTAAGGTAACGAGTCGGGGCGGGTGTGTCCAAACCCGCACCGACGGCATCTAAACTAAATAGAGGCAAACAGAGATAGGGGTTGCAACGCTCCCCTTACACAACCCGACTTTTATATAGCATCGCTATCGCCCACTGATTAACTGAATTTTGTCGGCATTAAGACTTTCGCATAGTGATTTTTTAATCTTAAAGACAAGCTGGAATGTTGTTCGAATTCAAACGCAACGGCTCGAAAACGCTATTGGCAACCGAAAAAAAAGGGGGGAAAAGAGGAATGGCGCCGTTTGTCTCTGGATCATATATCGAGCGATGGACGTTTTTTACAGCCATTTTCATAACGATAGGCCCCTTCCATTTGCGTCCAT